>VVHJ01057852.1:0-10009 GCA_015107715.1 Tylochromis polylepis | reverse complement strand
TTTTGTCTGTTTGGGAGCTGACACAGTCTCTGTGGAGATGGGTTTTTGGGGGGGTAGCAGGAGGAGAGAAGCTGCAGAGAGGCGTGTAAGACTGCAACTCTGCTTCTTTACCCGAGTGTCCAGAACATATGGCCGCAGGTCTGGTGATATGATTACTAAATCGATCATCGACCTGCGGCCTAGAGCGTCCTGGTGCCATGTGCATTTATGGACACTCTTATGCTCGAACATGGTGTTCGTTATGGCCAAACTGTGGTTTGCACAGAAGTCCAACAACAAAACACCACTCGGGTTCAGATCCGGGAGGCCGTTCCTCCCAATCACGCCCCTCCAGGTCTCACTGTCATCGCCCACATGGGCATTGAAGTCTCCCAGTAGGACAACAGAGTCCCCAGGCGGAGCACTCTCCAGCACCCTACCCAGGGACTCCAAGAAGGCTGGGTACTCTGAACTGCCACTCGGTGCATAAGCGCAGACGATGGTCAGGACCCGTTCCCCGACCCGAAGGCGCAGGGAACAAACCCTCTCGTCTACTGGGAGGAACCCCAATGTACAGGCAACAAGCCGAGGGGAAACTAAAATACCCACCCCAGCCTCTCACCAGGGGCAACTCCAGACTGAGACAGAGTCCAGCCCCTCTCCAGGAGACTGGTTTCAGAGCCCAAGCCATGCGTTGAGGTGAGCCCGACTATATCTAGCCGGTACCTCTCAACCTCATGCACCAACTCAGGCTCCTTCCCCACGTTCCATGTCCCAATTGCCAGTCTTGGTAGCCGGGGATCGGTCCGCCAGGGCCTCTGTTCCTGGCCACCGCCCGACTCACAATGCACCCAACCCCTACGGAGCTTCCTGCGGGTGATGGGCCTGTTGAGCAAATAGTCCAGTTTAAACATAAACATTTGCACAAACTTCTCATACTGTCCGTCACAACTTCTCTCAGAGCAGGATACCAATCACAACACCGATCACTTCCTCTGACAATGCTCTTCAAAATAAAACAGGATACCAACCACACTAAAATAAAAGTGAGCCATATATAATGTTAAATGCACTGTTAAACTTATCAAATACATTGTACTCCTTTTAAAAGGAATTCCAAAATTTTTCTAAATACTTTAACCATTTTTATTTGACATTTTAACGTTTTTAATATTTCAGCACATTTTAGTAAATGACATTTTTAACCTCCAGCTGGGGATCGGTCTGCCAGGGCCTCTGCTCCTGGACGCCGCCCGACTCACAATGCACCCAATCCCTACGGCGCTTCCTGCAGGTGGTGAGCCTGCGGGAAGATGGGCCCATGTCCCTTTTTCGGGCTGTGCCCGGCCGGGCCCCATGGACTAAGGCCCGGCCACCAGATGCTCGCAGGTAAAAACTAAAGTTTGAAAAAAAAACCCACAAAAAACCCTTCTAATAAAACCCAAACTGTAGCTTTGAAACAGCAGCATGTGACTTATTGGAAGAGGTGAGGTGTATAGTGAGAGGAATGAGGAACTGGTGTTGACGTAAAGTCGATCCGGCAGGAGTACTACAAGACAATCAGATCAACTGTGGTGCTACCAGTAGAGGCATGGGTGGTGTCTCTGTAGGCCAACAGCGCCAAACTGTCTGTGATCTCACGACATCAATAGTCCTAAAGGGTTCCTAAAGGGTGCCTGGTGCTGTTTTATGAATAAAAGCTTTGGCTGTGAGCAGAATGGGATCATCGGCAAACCGAGAAAGTCAACAAGAACCACATTCTGTCGATTTGGCTTTGAGTAAGATATTTGACCCCTGGTTGCTCTGAGGCAAACTGCTCAGCAGCCAATACTAACACAGTGGTGCTTTCAGAGCAGAATGGACATCAAACAGGTGGAGCTGGAAGAGGGGATGTGCAGCCCTTCCCCGGAGGAATAAATGTCAGGGTGAGAGACAGCTGAGCGAGTGTATGAAGAAAGGTTTTAACAGCACATAACAATCCAGCTGCAGTATGACTGATTAGCTTACAGAATCGAAGTATGATGTTTTTGTTTGAAGCTTGTTCCTAGACAGAAAATAGCTCTTGTGCTTAACCCTTTCACACCCTCCTCAGAGATCACTATCGTACCAGGCTGTGTGATATAAACAAAACCTGCCTATAATTAAGGCAGATTTACAGATTTAAAAGACCACCTACTCTGACTGAAGTGGATGGAGCGCTCTTGTGCATCATTACTGTTGCATCTGATTTGGCAGAGTTGGAGGTGACATTGAAAATGTTTAGAATGGGTTTGATAAAAATCAGTCTTAACTTTATTTACAGTTTTAATTTGACAGAATTTGACAAGTTCTCTTTAAAATAAAGTTTCTTTTTCTATTTTAAAGAGAACCCCTTTCAAATGTGAAGCTGTTACTAATTTTATTTTCAGGTGGACATTTAAAAGAATCGCCTCTGATTCAAGGAGGAAAAAGCTTAGTCCTTTGCTCCAGGGAAGTATCGTTGGTGGGGGACGAAGTTCATTCATTTATTTTTCTGGTTCAGCTGTGCTTGAGGTGAAAAACTGTCCAAAAAACAGTTTTAATCTTTAAAGAATTAAGATTAACTTCACTTTGTAACTCTGGAAAATATAATTGCTCCACTTCCAGGAATCTTACACTTATTTTGGGAGCAGGATTCCTGATTTTCCAGGCTTTTCATGCTGTGTTACAGTATCTTCTTTATCTTATCTCTCATTGCAGGTTGTAATTTTCATACCAGAAGCAGTTAAAGCAGATAAAAAAAAATCTACACACACAAATCTGTGTGCAAATCATGCATATGAAGGTTTCACTCACAAATCAGTGATTTATCAAAATTTCCATACCTGAATTTGTTTGTACTTTACAAATAAATCTAGAAGTGATTCTGACCATACATACAAACAAATGTAGGATTGGAAATGTTGAATTAATATACATTGTATTTTTATATTATATGGTAATATTAAATATTACATGGCTCTGTAACCACTATTTTTGAATCTTTTTTTGTTGTTTCTCCATAGTAACAGGTCAGTAGCCCATCTCTTGCCAGCACAGCAATCAGGTCAGTCCATTTCGATACTCCATAAAAATCCAATCCAACAGCAGTATGACTGATCAGCTGGCAGGTTGGGAGTGTAATTTTTTTTTATTTGGATCCTATTACCAGAAAAAAAAGATCTTATACCTAACCCTTTCCCACTGTACTAGCACATTTTATTATAAACAAACTAAAATCTGCCATCTGCTTTTTACATTTTTTTTTTAAATATTTGCAGCTGAGGCAGGCTTATTGAAGACTTTGACTGAAGTGGATGGAGCACTCCTGTCCATTTAATTTTATGGAGTTGCAGTTAATGCTGAGAACAGACTGAATAACATCAATGCTGACTTCAGTGTTTTAAAGCGTCTCAGTTTTACAGTTTTTATAAGGCAGGACCTCTTTTGTGTGATGGGTTCAAGGTGACTTTTTATTTCTCTAAAGTTCCCTTATATTTTTGGAGCTTGCGTTTGTTCCACTTTGGTTTTACAGTTGCAGAGCTCTTACTGATTTTATTTTATGGTGGACATTTGAGAAAATAGCCTCAGGCTCAAGCAGAAATAATCTGTGTCCTTGACTCAAGGCAAACATCCAGAGTGGGGTACAAAGCTTATCCATTTAGCGTTTTGTTTACCAGTTCTTGAGATGAACAATTCCCCAAATAAAATCATTACCTTCCTGATTCTATAATATAATTTTCTTACACTCATCACAGAAACAGGAAAATTCCAGTTTTTCTTCTCCAGGCGTCCGTCCTCTCATGCTGTGTTACAATATTTGCGTTATCTTATCTTTCGCTGCAGGAGGTAATTTCACACCAGAAACTTATGGCTACGTGACGCAGTTACATAAGGTCTTTAGAGTCAGGTGTTTGCATTTAGGCAGAACTTTAAGATGTATAATTTAATTTTGCAATTTATAAGCACAGGAGGTGCTCTTTATTATGAGTATCTGAGCTGTGTGCTAAATCTCTATCACATACTGTGCTGTGTGCACGACATACTGTGCTGATTGCCACAGTATGATTTTTTTTAGTAGTTAGCATGCTAAAATATAGGTTAATCAATTATTATGAATCACTTTATTAGGAAAAAAACTGATCTGCAAATTTGTTTGTTTTGCAGATCGTTTGGAAGATTTTTCACTATCATAGATCATTTACTTAAATTTCTCACCTCTTTATTTGTGATGCCTTGCATTGTGAGAAAATAATCCTATAACAGCATGGTCAGTCTTTTGTATTTAACTGCAACTGCATGCTTTATTTATGAGTTCTCTCTCAGTTCCAGTCATCCTTGGAATTATTATGTTTTATGGATTTGGGAAGTGCTATATGTAGTCTATCATAGCACATATAATGTGTGCAGGCTTCTATATAAGTTTACTGCTACATTTTAAACCAAAATTCCCTTTGATAATAAAGATAACTGGTTTTCTTTCTAAAGAGGTGTACACTTGTAACACTTGGGGGATTAAATATAATTCCCTTTCTAATATGTAAGTTTTGACCCACCACATCATAAAGAGGATTTACAAGTTGCATTAAGCTGAGATACTTTGCTGGCTCTGCATTTGTAAACGCTTTGTGCTTCTCTTAAGCTCTTTTAGAAGTCCTTTGCACATTGTCCATAGATTATTTTAGGAGGCTAAACTGTACATAATATAATCCCTAACTTTTCAAGTGAGGTTTCTTTTGTTGTATTATGACTTCAATGTTCAGATCACTGAATTTAGAACTTTACTGTATTAATAAAAAAAAGTGTTGACATTTTTTTCATAAAACATTCATAAGGAGGGACAAGTTCCCCAATATTAACTTGGAGAAATACTTCAGTCTGATGATCACGAGAGCAGAGGCAATGAGTAAGAAACAATAAGATGATCTGTAGTATTTTGTATGTTACTGGTGTTTTAATTGGTAGAACAATTATGATACTTGTTGGTTGACTGAAACAATTTTGTTCATGCTAACATCTAAATATGAATTAATGACAGTTATACGGAATATATCCTCTTCCCTCCTGCTTGGTATTGGAGCTCAGCCCTCCTGTTGTTTCTGCTGTTGTTGAAAAAGACCATCATGACAGTTGTGCTGTAGGTTCTCTTCCCTCCTGTTAGGAGTTGAGGAGCTGATCGCTCCTGTTGTTATTGTTATTGCTCCTGTGGTGTGTTCATTAGCTCGATGCCCCTGGTGATTATGCCAGCTCTGAGTCTTCTTTCCTTCCTCCCTGCTCTCCTCCACCACAGGCGTTGTCTTCCCTTTGGCACCCTGCCACCGTCACTGTGACCCAGGGGGATGCTGTTCACAACTGAGCTGTTAGTAGTGCAAAGTAAAAACCGATGAAGTTTGGGGGATGACAGAAACAGCTAAGTAATATAAAAAAGGTTTGAAAGATTACTGTATTTTGTATTCAGCAAAGATGTCTGTGGTCCCAAAGGAATAACAACTCAAAATGTGAACGGGGTTTTTAGATTAAACGATTTAATAACACATTCTTGGTGGGGTGAATAATTTTTCATTATAAGGCACCCATAATTCAAATTGTTAAGTCAAAATGTTGATTATTATACATAAGGGGGTGTGTGTACTATACTTACTTATTCCGCTGAAGTAAACATTATGAATTAGAGTGATGAAGATTAAATATAGTAAGTAAGAATTTTGAACAGAAATACATTTATTGATATATTTAAATCTAAATGTAATGCTTGTCATTGTCCCTGGGATTTGGACCCAAGGTTTTTTGTCAATTTATGATTCAGCTTTGCTTCTCAGGTTTTGAATTTTGAATGACCAATGAATTGTTTCATTGGTTGTGTCTCCTAGTCTCTTAGTCATGTAATCCATGCACTTTCTTTGTTTCCTTGCTTTTCCTTTTGTTTACGCCTTGGATTTAGGGCTTTACTTCTGTCTCTCACATTGTGCATTTGGGTCCACAAACTATCCACAACCCACACAGCTGTTTATCATAAAAATAGTTTAAAGTGAAGTCATTGTTTATTATAATAATATACAACATATTGTAATATTTGCAATGCTTTAGACTGCTAAATCATTGGATTGGAAAAACATAGTACTCCAAAAAGAGGAATTCAGATTTGCTATCTCTGTTCTCTGACTCCCCCTCACCATGTGCTGAGACATTGTTGGGCGAGACCCCAAACTGCATCCAGAGCCAAGGCTAAATTTAAATGTGCAAGAAATCTCCACACTTGCAACCATGTCTCCTAAAAAAAATCTATTGCTTATCACTTTTTTTTCTCAATATATTCTGCTGGTAATTTGTTTTTAATTTAGTACTTAAATGTGTAAGTACTACTTTGAATAAAGCAGTAAGATGAAAACCTTGGAAAATACCTTCCTCCTGAGATGAAGATGATGATGAAGAAAATCTAGCAGAAAAAGAATCAGTGAACGAATGATAAGTCTGATAGTTTTGATAACAAATATTATGACTTTTTATGACTTTTATGAGATGGGATTCACTATATTGCTGCAGTCTAGAAGCACTGCCCAAATCCCTACAGAGAAAAAAAAAATGGACACTGGTTTACCTTATTATTTCAGCTCCTTTATTTAGGGTTAAATATAGGGGTTGAAGATTCAAGATATAAAACTTGAAATGATTCCTTCTAAAAAATATTGATAAAATGAGATATTTATACCGTGTGTTCAAACAACGATAGAAAAAAGGGAAGGTTAAAATTTAGCCAGCATGATTGGTGGCCTATTAGAATCGATGGCTGAAGACTATAGAAATAATCTATAGTCTTCAGCCGAGGCTGTAATAAATTAGTTATGTTTTTAAATAACTGCATTAAACACACAAACTAAACAAGTAAAAAATAAAACATTATAGTATGTCACAACTATAGTTCTGTCAGCTCTAGTCGATCCCTAACAATATTCAAGATCATTTCTGGGTCCCCAGTTTTCATATGTCTGTTTACAGTCATTACTCACATACAGTGCAGAACTCCATCATCAGTGACAGCAACATACAGTAGACAGGTGCTGTTTGTTCAGGCAGCAGTGAAGGAAGGGTGAAGGGAAAAATCAATTTCAAAATCTCCCCCCATGATAACAAATGCAAACAGTGTGTACACACAAAACACTCTTGTGTAAATCCAAGAGATCCCTGATCCCTCGGGGTCATGCAGCCACAGGAATCAATGGGCTCAGTCAAAATGCAGTTACTCCTTGGGTTTTATTGAATCTACAGATGCAAGCAGGGCCACAGCTAGACTGTTATAACACATCTTATAACACAAAGGCTGCTCTAAGATGCTGCTAACAGATAAACTCGAACTACAACAAAATCCCTCAGAGAAATAAAACACCAGCATACTGACTTATCAGTACAAGCTAGTGCAAAACATACACACCTGACTTGTTGCTTTGCTATAGTTAGGTCCATGAGTGACACAATTTTGGGCCTGTTGCCTTGTTATTTCATTGCAAGTGAAGCAGAAATCGTCTCCAGAATTGACTGAGTTGTTGCAAGTGTTGAACTTTCATTTGGCAGCTTTTCACTACAACTGTCAATATGATATATTTATTCAATTCAAGAGATAGCAAAACCTTTAATAGTAAATACTAGAGACAAAGTGTAAAAGCCTGGCAGAGTATCTCAAAGTAAGAAACAAGCATTTGACGTGTTTCCATGAGCACCTTCCTGAAGTCTACAGCCCATGCACATGCAGAGTTACTGATTGGAAATAATTTTCACACAAATAACACAAATTCTTGTATTGTAAGACAATCATCTTAATTTATCATCTTTGGTAGTCCAATTACTTTTGAGCCTCTGAAAATGGGGGACCATGTATGAAAATGGTTGTAATTTCTAAACAGTTAACAGTATTTTTGTTGCACCACTTGAATTAAAGCTGAAAGTCTGCAGTTCAGTCACATCTATGACAGTGACTGTTTGCACAGAGGCAAAAACACAAAACTCATGTAGCTGTCAAAGTACTTGTGGATCCTACTGTATATGAAATTTCAGGACTGGATTCATTGCAACCTCAGTTTGATTGCTTGTGTTATTTTATACTTATTAAATAATAATCATAATTTATTACATCAGAAGAAGTTTGGCAGCTCAGAGCTCATGAATCCCTGCAAATGTTTCACAGAGACATACTTTTGCTGTTATCATGGATGGGCTCAAAGTTATGTGCATTGCAAGTCTGATAAAGGTAACCATATACAAATATATACAAATAACATATGTAAACTGGACAATAACAGCTTGCACTATCTTTCAAATGAGTAATTGTGTTCTGGCCTGTGAAATAACTGTGACAAAAAACTAATTTATAATCAACATGTCAAATAAATATAAAGATGCCAAAGAAAAGAAAGGAAACATTGAAATTTCTCCAGGACATTCAAAAGAAGAAATTACATTCTTGCCTAGAACCTCTGCAAGTTAGGGCAGTATGAAAAACGTAAATATGTGCAAATCTCATAAACACACATATTATTCACAATTCAACAATATATAAAAAAACATTTAAACCATGTTCAGAAAAGTTTTGACTCATTTTCATCAGTTTCATCCCAGATCTCAAAAAAGTTGGTGCAGGGTCATATTTAGGACCAAGAAACATCCCTCATACCATCAGAGATGGATGCTTTTGAACTGAGTGCTGATAACAAGCTGGATGTTCCCTCTACGTTTTAGTCCAGAGGACGTGGTATCCATGTTTACCAAAAGTAATTTCTAATTTTGATTTGCTGACCACAGAACAGTTTTCCACTTTGACTCAGTTCATTTAAATGAGCTCAGAGAAGATGACGGCATTTCTGGATCAAGTTCACATATGGCTTCTTCTTTGCCCGTGAAGCGATTTCCATGACAGAGTCACGCCTGTTATTAATGCAGTGCTGGCTGTGGGCGCAAAGATCACAGGCATACAGTATTGATTTTCAACCTTGTCTCTTGAGCACAGAGATTCCTCCAGACTCTCAGAATCTTTTCATATTTTCTACAGTAGGAAATAGTCTTCAAAGTCTTTTCAGTTTAATATGTAGGATTTTTTTTTTTTTGCAGATTGGTGAGGCTCTGCCCATCTTTACTTCTCAGGAACTCTGAGGAGTTACTAAGTTAAACTTTTTATATCCAATCATATTACTGTCCTATTAGCAATCACAATGTTTGCAAAATGTTCCTCCAGCCGATACTTATTTTACTTTTTTCTTGTACTTTTAAAAAAACTTTATATAGATATATATGTATTGTGCTGATCAGTAAGATTTAGAGTGGCTTTTTTGTTTTGTTACCATTGTAAATTTTTTCCAGCCTACCCACTAAACATAGATACGTTGAAACGACGTCTTTTCTTCGTCATTTTTGTACGTCCAATTTTGGTCCCCTGAAGGTGCAGATGACGTCTTTTTTCACTGTTAAATGCACTGTTAAACTTATCAAATACATTGTACTCCTTTTAAAAGGAATTCCAAAATTTTTCTAAATACTTTAACCATTTTTATTTTACATTTTAACGTTTTTAATATTTTAGTAAATGACATTTTTAACCTCCAGTCTTGGTAGCTGGGGATATGTCTGCCAGGGCCTCTGCTCCTGGCCGCTGCCCGACTCACAATGCACCCGACCCCTACGGCGCTTCCTGCAGGTGGTGAGCCTGTGGGAAGATGGGCCCATGTCCCTTTTTTGGGCTGTGCCCGGCCGGGCCCCATGGACTAAGGCCCGGCCACCAGACTCTTGCCCTTGGGCACCCTCCCCGGGCCTGGCTCCAGGGCAAGGCCCTGGTAACCCTATCCCGGGCAGGGTAAACTGTTCCCTTGATGGTTTTCTCATGGGGGTCTTCTGAATCGCTCTTCGTCTGGTCCCTCACCCAGGACCAATTTGCCATGGGAGACCCTACCAGGGGGCAAAAGCCCCCAGACAACATAGCCCCTGGGATCCCTGGGACACACAAACCCCTCCACCACGATAAAGTAGCGATTCATGGAGGGGTTCGCAG
>VVHJ01057849.1:84240-106437 GCA_015107715.1 Tylochromis polylepis | reverse complement strand
TTCGAGGCAGTCCGAAAGTCTTTTTCCATGGCCTCTCCGAACTCCTCCCACACCCGAGTTTTTGCTTCAGCCACTGCTCGGGCCGCTTTCCGTTTGGCCTGTCGGTACCTATCAGCTGGTGATACGATTACAAAATCGATCATCGATCTGCGGCCTAGAGGATGCTGGTGCCACGTGCACTTATGGACACTCTTATACTCGAACATGGTGTTCGTTATGGCCAAACTGTGGCTTGCACAGAAGTCCAGCAACAAAACACCACTCGGGTTCAGATCCGGGAGGCCGTTCCTCCCAATCACGCCCCTCCAGGTCTCACTGTCATCGCCCACATGGGCATTGAAGTCTCCCAGTAGGACAACAGAGTCCCCAGGCGGAGCACTCTCCAGCACCCCACCCAGGGACTCCGAGAAGGCTGGGTACTCTGAACCGCCACTTGGCGCATAAGCGCAGACGATGGTCAGGACCTGTTCCCCGACCCGACGGCACAGGGAACAAACCCTTTCGTCCACTGGGGGAAACCGCAATGTACAGGCAGCAGGCCGAGGGGTTACTAAAATACCCACCCCAGTCCTCCGCCTCTCACCAGGGGCAACCCCAGACTGAGACAGAGTCCAGCCCCTCTCCAGGATACTGGTTCCAGAGCCCAAGCCATGCATTGAGGTTAGCCCAGGGAGGGTGCCCGAGGGCGAGCGTCTGGTGGCCGGGCCCCATGGACTAAGGCCCGGCCACCAGACGCTCACCCTCGGGCACCCTCCTCGGGCCTGGCTCCAGGACGAGGCCCCGGTAACCTTATCCCGGGCAGGGTAAACTGTTCCCTCGATGGTCTTCTCATAGGGGTCTTATAAAATAATATTTGTTGCATTTTTGTATTGCGTTCTCTTTTTGTGTTCTTTTGCATTTGTATTTTGTTTTTACTTAAAGAAAGAAAAACAGATAAATACAAGTGAGTTTTCCTACCATCACATATTGGTGAAAGTATTACTGCAATGCCATACAGTTAGGAAACCCACACTTGTTCATTATGATTATCAGTGATCAAAGCTTGTGACACAACATGGCATAAATATCTGTGTATACAACGGGAGATAGCTGCTTTATGTTACAAAACATTGTATAGATCTTTACATACACATACAAAACACCCAACTAGACAAACACAAAGAGACTTTCAGCATCTGTGCCGAGGCTGGCTACTCACCAGGGTAATATACTGTCACTCTGCAGAAAATGAATTTGACAAATTGAGTCTCAAGTGTTTGCTGCATTGAACTTTAAATTTGAACTACTTAAAAAAAAATCCCTTCTATTGTCTGCAGTGAGGTAAAACTGGAGAATGCTTTGTTCCAGAACCTGGCAAGAATTTATTAATATGATTTTTGACATGTATGGCAGAACTTCTTATATACAGACATGCTCTTTTCTTGTCTATCTTTGGATTAAATGGTTGATGAATTTTCCACTAATGGCAGAATAAGTACATGGGAAACCAAGGCTCTGCTGGCCATTACTGCATGCTTGCATCAGCCATTTATTCAAGCTCGTTAATACTATAATATAGGGTGATATGTGCTTCTTTCCTTAACAGGTGTGAGAGTCAGACGAGGTAAGCAGCTGCTGGGTCGCCCTCTCTTTCACCTCCCTTACCCTCTCTGTCTGAAAGAAACTGGAACGCTTACAGCGTTAGTGGCAGGAAGTACCACAGGTGTATATGTGTTATGATAACCAGCCTCACCCAAACACTGACATGCCTAGCAGGTGTGTGAATCGACTCTTCTGATCTTGGAGACCTTTCAAAGTTTAGATAGACTGTGATTGGAATTTGATTTATTGTTAGATTGGTAGGTTTTATATCAGCTGGGAGGCTGACTGTTTTGAACCCATCCTAAAGGAGAGAGCAAGCTCTTGAAATAGAAATGAAAGGAAAATTCCCCTGTTTTTTTTTTTTTGCAGGGTTATGTCCAGATAAATCAGTGCACTTGTTGAAGTCCAAAACAAACTTTAGTTTTCCACTCCGCAATTTTATATCTTTATTGTAATACAATATCCTTGATCTTTTGATTACCAGCAGCATAATCATCTATCCCAGCTATCTTAGGGTGAGAGGCAGGGTACACACTGGACAGGTCGCCAGTCTGTCGCAGGGCTAACACATACAGACAGACATTCACACCCGCACTCACACCTATGGGCAATTTAGGGTTTCCAATTAACCTATCCCACTAACTGCTTGTCTTTGGATTGTGGGAGGAAGCCGGAGTACCCAGAGTGAACCCACACAAACACGAGGAGAACATGCAAACTCCACACAGAAAGACCCCAGGCTGATGGTGGAATTGAACTCAGGACCTTCTTGCTGTGAGGCAACAGTGCTAACCACCGTGCCACTGTGAAAATAGTTAAGGTTAGGTTATTGTTGGTTCGGCCCTGTAACATAGCTCATGTTTCTTATGTGGCTCTTTGGAAAAAATAATTGCCCACCCTGATCTAGTGTTATCCATTACTTTGTGCCATATGGCTATTAGAGCCCAGTGTTTCTCGTAACTTCTATTCTGATCATGAAAATCTAATTTGCTGTCACAAATTTTGGTAATGTTTACTTTACTAAGATCTAACTTCCACGCATGTGTTCATTAAAGGGGAAATTCCCTGTTGTGGTTCAGTATCTCTGACAGTTCCCTCAGAGCAAAGCAGTTTCCATCAAATGTAACTTTGAAAATATTTGCTATCATTAGTCAGTTCTTTGACGTGTCTGTGACTGAACTGGGAGTTTGTTTACAACCTTAGTGATTATCTCACTGTTTATGTTCTTGTTTGGCTCTAATGTAGTTATGAAGCTGCATCCCCAGAGCTAAACACTAACACTGTAAAATATATCGACTGTTCCTAAAGTTGAAATGAAAATGTTTATTTAGGAATATCAGACTTTTGTACAGATACTATAATTTTTTGTACTTTAAGGTTTTTCTGGTTAGTTTAACCTATAGCACTTAAAAGGAATTTTATAGCCTCCACTGTCCATCAACTCAAGGAAAATAGTGATCTTAAGGAATCTCAAAAGTATGCCAGTCATATATGTATATTTCTTATGAAGCAGTAGAGACAGAGCACAAAAAGGACCTTGACACTGTTAGCATATTTGTTTTTTTATTGAAACAGGCACATGTTGCTCTTTGAAATGTAATGAGTGAAACCTAACAGACTGAAAGATGCATTTGCAAATATTGGTACTTGTTCATTCTGCAAAGCTCCAGGCTAGCTGGACTTACACTGACTTACAGGCAATCTGCTGCAGCCAAGGGTCACTGTTTATCTATATTACATCCCTTAACCTGGAATTATGCATTTAAAGTGAATTACAAGTATGAGTAAAAAAACACATATATAACATTGACTCTGTCTTCAGAAACATAACTATGTTTCCTATGCAAACAACATAGCAAACATAAAACTGTATTTTTTATGTAAGAATGTAAGAAATGCAGTATATTATTGGAATTTTCTCATGGATTTTGGGTTTTATGACTTGTGTATCACATTGTGCGTACCACCTAGACAGATGAGAATAACAGAAGAGAAATCGTTTCTATATGTGTGACTGTTTTCGAGGTACTTTTGCTGATATTTCTCTTTGACCTGCAGAAATGACAGACTCTCAACTTCTGTCACAGACAATCTTCTCTGCAACCAGTGTTTTGTTCTATGGCATTAAAAAGTGATGTTTTTATTCATATTTAGGACTTTGCTTGCACCTGTACTAACAGGAAGTGTTTGGTATACTGATGAGCTCATATTGTGAGCATTCAACTCTGGCCCTCACACCACAGACATGAGACAGGTGGTGCAGAGTAGGTGGGTAGAGAGCTGTACACTAGTGTGTATCGGTCATCGAGGTGAATGGAGCGAAGAGAGGGCAGTGGATGACCGCTGTGTTCTTCACCCTGCATGTCTGTCATGCTTCGGACCACCATCGTGACTGTAGCCTTTGCAAATGAGGAGCACAGAGGCGATGTACAAAATGCATGAGCTGTGATGGGATGGAGTGTGAGAGTTAGAGGAATGGAGATGGAGATGCAGACAACACCCCCCAAACATATCATTTTTATTCAGAAAGTGAAGTGACTGCAAGGGCTTCTAAACCCTGCCATGTTCAAGAATGAGCTGGAGACATTTTGTTGTGTCCCACTGGAGCAAGAACATTTACAAGGATATGTTGTAGGTTATGACCTACACTGAGATCAGTCTCCTCTACTGCAAAGACAACGAGAGCCACTATATAGAGGAGTTGACAGGAATCACATACATTCTTTATCAAGTCATATTTCCTCTGCAGTGATGAACAACTTCAGATGGTTGGAGTTAAACACATTAAGGAAGGTTAAAAGAGGTGATTAGTTTGGCATTTATTCATTGTTTATAGCTGTTGGGCAAGGGCTGGACTGCTGGGATGCGTCTGACCTGTGGCATCATAGAACATGTTTTATTAGCATTTCTGCCCTGCGAGGCACTACATGGATTATGATTGCCAGCCCTGGCTAGCTCTGTCTCATTCCTATCGGGGCTGATGCTGGCTGCGTTTCCCTTCTGGATATCTAGCCAAAATTTCCCTCAGTAACTCTCTTTTCTTTGAAGACTACAATTTGATGGGTGGTTGCCCTGACATTTCTGAACATTTTGACTTGAAAACATATGTACCTGTACGTGTGTGTGTGTGTGTGTGTGTGTGTGTGTGTGTGTGTGAGGTGTCTTTCAGCAGTCACAGCTCACGAGCAACAAGCTTGAAAAGCAGTCTAGCACATTCTGTCTGCCTCATTGCACCCGCGCCCAGCCGCAACATGCTTGCTTACCCCAACAAAATGAAAAATCAATACATGTCTCCCATCGCCCCCATCTTTTGCAGGACAATTGACCCTGACACCATGATCTCGCAGTGTGAGTGATATTATTTCCACTAGGTTGGGCAAGAGGTAAGAGACACATTTTTCAATAGGCAAGCAGGCACCTCTGAAGGCACCTCTCTGCCAACGGCCAATAAAGTCAAGTGCAGGCCACTGAACAAATAAATAGTTTTGGCAGGTTTAGGGTCTTTAAGGGCTTTGTTCAAACAAAAAAAAAAAAGGTAAAAATTTCATGCACTTTTACTGCTGGTTATAAAAATCATGCCAAAGTTGGAATTTTAAAACCACCAAAAATTTATAACAATTTTTCTTCCCTTCTGCATACATGAAAATGAATTCTGCTGTATATTAAAGATTAACCCAAACTGTCAGAGGATGGTCTTCAGTTAATTTCTGCTTTCCTATAAAATGATAACATCATATCTCGCAAAATGCAGCAACATAATATGACAGAAAACAAGTTGTTTTTCTTTTGAATTCTTCTGAATTCTTCCTATTACCCCAGCATGCCATAACTCAAAGCCAGAGACAGAGACTTCCTGCTGAGGTGTGGCGCTTTGAGCTTTCTCAAACACAGCCATGTTTTAATGTATCAAAATACACTCTGTCAGCACATTTCAGAAATTATGGGCTAGATTAAACGGCAACTTTGACCCACCTGTCAGAGGATACAAGCTTTTTTGCTGAGAGAGATTAATGCTTTGCTCTAACATTTTCTCCTGAACCCCCCAGAATGTTAATCAGAGCCCAAGAGCAGCAGTAGGGAGATTGGTCATTAGGTGAGGTGGAACACATTGATTTTTAATTTTGACATGCAAATTTGTTTGCCACCTTATTTGTACAGTAAGCTGACCTGCTTGCATTCTTCTCAGCACTTCTCAGCATCATGGGATACTTTGTTTCAAAGTGAGTGATTAGTTTACTTTCCTTGCAAGTTGTGTGAAGGTGGTGTACGTGTAGAGATGTTTTCCTTTCCTGTGAAAGATTTCAAACCCGACGTGTCTTGAAACATGCTCATTTTGTGTTTACATCAAGCTGTAAATACAATAACTGCTTAAGAACTTAAAACAACAAGCCTTTTGAGTTCTGACAGATATATCTGACAAAAAAAGACAACAGTGGAAGTCATTAGGCCGCACACCTAGCCTTACACCTAACAGGTCGTTACTTGCCTGGAGTACTTTGTGAAACAACGATCAATGCGGGCAGAGGACGTGGTGGTGTTCCTGACCTCTAATCCCCACCTCCTTAACGGGGCTGAGAAACAGGCCTGGAGGCGAGAAGGGATCGGGCCCCTGAGGAGAAATGTACCAGTGAGAGGAATAAACAAGAGCACAGAGGGAGGAAAACACATAACATTAGCACAGGGCAGGGAGAGGCAGTATAAAGGGATGTTATATGGATGAGAATGGGTTGTACCTGAGGCTCAGCACCAATTGATCCATTCGCCTTCCCTCACACCTCTAGCTTTACTCCTACTGTCTCTGCAAAACACCTGCTCTGTGCAAGTTTGGCTCGACTTCCTTCGACACTGACCTCCTCATCTACATCTGTCTGACTGACCTGTGTCACTCCGCCTGCTTGGGCATTATCTGTAACAATTTGAGGTCACTAATATGTAAAGGGAAGGAGGTAAGGACACATTACATTACTTCTGAAACCTTCTCACTTCTTTCAGCTTTCAGTAAGTCTCCGTTTGCTTCACTGCACAGCCATATGAGTCGTGGCAGCAGTGCAACTCTGCCTGCTGCTGTGATAGTTGCTCAGAAGTGTGTTAGCCATATCAGGGGAGCAGATAACTCACAAAACCTGCACTCTGTCAAGGCGCATCACAAATTTAACTCAGCACGCAAGAGTGCCTGTGGCACTGTCAGGCAGAATTAGAAAAAAATTAAGACATCCATCCCAGCGACATCCAGTAGAAAGCTAGAAACAGAGACAGGCACCAGTAGATTGACATATTTGCCACATTCATTTGAGGGTGTTCATGGGAGCACAAGCGGTGTCAGTGACAGCACTTTCTCACCTCAGTGACAGTGAAAAAGGTGCTGTGATCAGTGCAGTGGAAGGCGCAGCATGGCGGAGCTGGATTAGCTATGATAATATGATGACAGTAATTGAGCTTGTCATAATTGCTCAATCACTGAGCCTTTCCCCGGGGTCTGAGAGGCAACTGTTAGCGCTGTACAAGCCTTCATTACAGGGTTGTGATATCAGGATAATTCACTTAGAGTGGGACGACTTGCACTGTGATCATTTTGTGTGTATTACCAGATTAGGCCACTAAAGATTAAATAATCTTAACTGTGTCATGTGATCGTCACATTGAATTAGCTGACACAGACACATATTCATCTCAGTTCTGACAGATATTGAGGGTAGGTGGTAATCTAAAGGACTTTGATTACCAGTGAAATCTGCTTACAAATTGGAAGCTGTGAAAGTAGTTTTCAGTGTGTTGATTGACTTGGTATAAATCAGAGGTCATAAACAACTCCATCACAATGCCTTCAGTTCTTACTGTCCCTCACAGACAAGGGCAGAATAGGAGGATGAGATGGAGGGTAGGAGGGGTGGAAAGACAGAGAAAAGGGGGAAATATTGGAATAAGGAGGTGGCGACGACAAGACCACCTCACGGCAGAATTTACTGTCAGATTTTCTCCACGAGACTCTGGACCAAAATCCCCCTCGCCACGAACGAGCGGACGAAGAGGGGAAAAAAAAGAGAGAAATTGGAAAAAACAGCTGAGGGTGTAAATAATTCATGCAGACAATATGACTTTTTTATGTAAATTCAATGCATTAACCCTCTATTATAATGATGGACGACAGATACGGGTGATGTTTCCTTGGTAAGAGCTAATGGATGACCATCATAAATTCACTGCACATTTTATTGTGTTGCCAGGAAAATTGTGCCTGCAGGCAACGTTGTTTACTTTTATGTCAGGGAGGAGGAGAAAAATCCCGCCGTCTTCAAAAGGAGAGAGGGGAAGAAGAGAATGGGGAGTAAAAATAATGGGGCCCACACAGTGCGCCTTGTTCCATACCTTCTGCTATGTTTGGAGCAAGTGATCCCCCAACTGCCTCTGTGTGTGTTCTTCTTCCTGCTCATCCCTCTGCCTCTCCTTCTCCTCATCTTCTTCCTCCCCTCCAGCACTGTCTTCCTCGGAGAACAGCAGGGTCTAGTCGCATTAGCTGCACTGCACTCCTCCACATCGCTCCGATTACAGATTACTCGCTTTTGCCACCACTGTTACTCTAGAAAATTTGGGGAGGTAAAGGGACATCATTTTTCATTACTGTCTTCTGTGAGCAGCATCATACTTGCTGGGCAGTGTGCGCGCACGTATCCTGCAGATGACATCCGTTTTAATAAAAGAAAACATTTTTTATCACCAAGCGCCGAAAGTTTCAGCCATTACTAGATCAAAACGCATAATTGATTAGACTAAAGTCAAGTGACACTTGGTGGTGTTTAAGGCTGACTTTGAGGCAAATAAGTGTGCGGCTAACAGGATTTCTCTTGCCACTTTTTTTGTTCACTATTGATGAAAAGAAGAGAGCTACACAGGCCTGATCAACATCTGGTTAGCCAGTCTATCATTCCCCTCTCTACCCTGTAGGCTGCCCCCAGGCCTTGCTCAAATCAACACCCTGCCCTGCCTCTCTCTCTGTTTCTCAATCTCTCTTTTCCCCACTTCCCTTTCCTCCACTTCTGTGCCTCCTCCCTCATTTCCCTCTCCTTCACACCTTCCCTCCATCTCTGATTTATCCTGTAATATTGGCTCCCTAATTAACAGTAGAACCGAATGTCTCTTGTGTCTTGTTTTGGGTGGATTTTAGCATATGAACCCCCCCAACCTCCCAATCCTTCTCCTTTTTTTTTCCCTGAGTCTGTTAGATAGAGTAGACTTGCTAGGAGCAAATGATTAACAACCAAAGGGAAAAGCTAAAATACACTAGATAGTGTAGCTTTTAAAGAAAAGTACATTCACTGTTTTACTTACTCTAGTAATCAAAGTCTGGCTTCTCTGTTTGAAAGGAGCCACACTGCATACATGGCATGTTTTTTTGTTTTGTTTTGTTTTGTTTTGCATGTACACAGAATAACCTCTCAAAGTTGTTTGATATTACATTTATACATGATGTTTTTAATTGTTCAAAATGTTGAAGGAATAATACTGGAAAAGAAGGGATCAACACATGGAACGCACAAACACACATCCAGTCTATACACATTCTGGAGCTGCTCATGAAGAGGAGTAGCAGATGGTGGGAGCCAGCTGTTTCATACAAAGCTGGCATTGGGCAGACATGTATGCACTAAAAGGCTCGCAATCACATGTAAACACACTCACGCGTACACACACAGAGACACACACACAGACACATCTGGGCCACATGCTCACCAGGCACCCAGCTGGAGCTTCATGGAGTCACTTTTTCACCCTCCCCAAGGACACCAAGTTACCCTCATTCAAAGTGAGGCCAAGTTAGCCACAGTGGGTCACACACCTGGATCGGCCCAAGGTGCCAAGTACGCCTGAGTTGGCATACTGACACCTAATGTTAAAGTAGCATACTAATGGAAATCCCCTCTCATCCACTTCTCACACATGCATACAACACCAAATGGGCCAACTAAGTGATTAAAACAGAATTCCTATATGTTGCCCTGGATAAGGGTGCTGTGCTAAACACATGATGATAATTACCACACAGCTGCCTAGTGCCATGTGCTTTAATAGGTCTCGCCTCTGTACTGGGCCCTCGGAGACTTTCCCCACTCGCACGTTGTTAATTCCTCAATTTGTCCGCCACGTTTCTTTTCTCATTTTACCACGCTTAACCTTATCGTTTGCTGCTATATGCACTTTCTTGGCTTCTTTGTCAAATCTGGGCCAAAGTGATACTTCCTAATGATTCTCTTACCAGCGGAGCCATTTTGTAGATTCAAAAGAGCAAACAGCTTCAATCTCACTGGGGGATTAATAATACCATGTACATAAAGAATTGATAAGTGAATGAATAATACGCTTTGTTCAAACGAACAAGCCTTGCTAGGTATTTAGTTGATTTTGTTTGTGCTTAGAAGTTCCATCCTGTGCCTCTGGCAAAGCAGACACTTTGTACAATGCAGGGCCACTTTGCAGAGCCCAGCTAGTGTCTGGGGAGCCCATCTCCATTGCAATTGCTGGAGGAAAACCAAAGCTTGGCGTCTTTTCCCCCTTTTGTTTGCGGGCACTTGGAGGGTGTTTATCTAGAAAAGAATAACTTGTTTTATTCATGTTGTAGATGGAAGACAGCATGCCCTCTTGAGAGAGAGGGTTGATGGGTATTAGTAGAAGAGGGAAAGTCCTTTTTTACAGTGGCATACATGAGTATGTACATTTGCACGCAGGTTTGCTTGGGGAGAGGTGTTTTTTGGAGTTCAGTGGGCAAAAAAAGTAATATCTCAAACTTAGATTGTTAACATTTATGCCACAATTTTCTGCTTTTAAAAAACACTAGATAACCCACATCCCAAAAAATTGTTGCACTGATTTTCATTTTTCATAGTTTGGGATAAAAGCTGATGAAGTAATTTGTATATTTTACAAAAAGCAGTCATGTTAAAGTGTTAGTATTATTATTTTTTTGTTAATACCTTTAATTAGACACTGTCTTGGATATGATTACACCAGCTGGGATGCTAATTAAATCTCAGATCACATTCATATTCAAAAACTTTAAAACACAGGTACAAAATACTTCCTGTGGTGAGTTCCAAATTGATAACAAAATAAAAAAGACTGGGACAGATGTGTAAAGTGGTTATACCAAAGGTCCCCCGTTGCCTCGCTATTTCCGATGGGCTTTACTTACTGTCTTTGAATGAGACTGCAGACATCTTTGGGTTATTTTGATCTCGACTGGACACCTGTAAACCTTCATAACTGCATCTTACACAGTTGTGACATGGAGACAGAAGACACACAGCTATATAAGCATTATCCAGAGTACAGGACAATGACGTAAAGGACCACATTTAACAAATATGGTCAGATTTTGAATAAAACAAACATAATGTCTGAGAGGCACAAGTTGAAAGCATCATCCTATAAAGGCAAGGTAACAAATATTTTGAGGGATTACGGTGTTTCAAGCTCAGGAAAGTGCAAAAATTTTGTCTAAACATCCAAATTGATTTGTGATGATGACATTGATAATATAGTGTGATCATCAGGATACACCTTAGATGTGGGCAACCTTGTACAAACCCCTCTTTTGTGGTGTTCCAGTATATAAAATCTTGTGTAACTGGTTTTGTAATTTCAGTTCCTAAAAATTCCAACACATTTTGTGATACTTATTTAAGTTACTATAACGCCTACCTGCCTCCTCTTTTTGTGATTGGCCAGGGCAAGCATGATGTTCGAGCCTGTGTGAAAAAGATGAAAAACATGACATGTTGGACATTTTTTAAGTGGAGAGCACAGGATGTCAATTTCTGGTCCTGTTAAGCTTCACTCTCAGCGCGAGTGGTATTTAATCCCGGGCAATTAAAATATTAATCATCTTACTATTAATTAAGCGGTTAAGTGCTAGTTGTGGTTTTATTACTACCGCCATTTGGTAGTATAAGTGACAACCCTAATGGGGCCACTCTGAGGAAAAGACAGTAATTGGGTTTGGCAATTCCATTTCTACCACCGACCATCCTCTCACCCACCCGCTAGTCCATCAATAATTTATCTAATTACTGATATTGTGGCATGAGTCACTCTCAATTTAGGAGACAAACATGATTATTTAATAATAATAATGCTTCCAAACATATGCAATGTCTCCTTGCCCGCCTCACGTCCCTCAATTTTTAATGAGTTGTTAACACAATGGGCAAAAGAGACCTCAAACAGCACAACAAAAGAAGTCCATCAGTGACCTTTACTGGCTAAATACCAAGAGGAGAATTACAATAATACAAGCTGCAAAATACAAACACACCTCTTTGAATATGTGCATGTGTGTGTCTGTGTTTATGTGTGACTGTACACTTTATTGATTAATAGAAGCTCAAATCGGAAAGCTTTAGTAACCTTTCATGAGAGGTCTCTAACATTCAGAACTGCAACAAAATGGGTGGGATTGGAGAGGGGAACGGGGGTGTTAGGTGGGGGAATCTGAATACTATCCACATCCCATAATGATCTCAATAATAACCCTGACAACATTCATGGACATAAAAATAGTGTGTGATATGGTGATGTGAGTGCAAGTATATGTGCTTGTGCATGTGTGTGGTTCGCTTGGATTATGAGGAGCAGTAAAACACAGAGAAACTCAGTGAATATGCTGGAGGTAAATGAAGTCCCACGGGGGTAATATTCACCTCGCCATAATAACTCTGCTACTGTCAAAAGCCAGCTAGCTTTGCTGTAAGTGTGTAAATGTGTGTTTGTGTGCCTGCATGAAGTGTCTACTGATCCCTCCACCCCACACCCCTCCCACACTCAAGCCAAACCCAACTTCCCTTGTTCTTTTTCTCTCTGTTGCGAGCTCGACAACTCGGAACTGCACCTCAGTAGTCGACTGAGGCGAGCAGGAGGACGTAGTCATTCATCCAGTGTGTGTCAACCACAAGTTGACTATGAGAATGAGCAGGGAAGCAAAGCGATGTCTATTTCTGTTGCGGATGAGTGAGAATGGCCAGGGAGGAAAGCAAAGGCTTCCCACTCAGGGAGACACTGGGTTTCATTGTGAGCTCCAGGGCTATAGGGAGCAGTGATCGGAAGGATGGATCTGTTGAATATGTGTGTATGAGTGTGCTTGCATGTCTCCTCTCCACCCAGATGCAATGAATGTCCCTCATTAGCCCCATGTTAGCCTTGCTTGCTGCAATGCCCTGCAGCAATGAGGTCTCATACAAGGTCATGACTTGATTACATGGTAACACACTTGCTGACGTTGGTGTATAAGTAACATACACCCGACATGAATTTTCCATATACTTTCAATATTCCAACAGAGCAAAAGGTAACCTCATGTCTTTATGAGGTTTTTTTTATTATACGTTTTGTTATTTTCTCATAAACACAAGTACTTATATATATATATATATATATATATATATATATATATATATATATTCTGTTAAAGAAGTGATTAAAATAATTATATCTATTCCACCTGAATCTTCCTTGTTTCCCTTTCAAGGTGTTGGTATGAAGAGAAAACAAAAACCAGAGGTGACACTATATTTTTTTGTCATAAATATTAATCTTTTTATTATTCTTATTATAATCTCTAACTTTATCTTCTTTGAACTCTTTATTTATCTGAGTTTGTCAAGTTTTTATTTATCCAATGTTTATGTTCACCATCCACATCCTACTACATTGAGCCGGTCATCTTATGGTAATTTGTAGGACTAGTAGTGCAAGCATGTATTTGTCTTTTCAGGCTTAAGTATGGTGATGAAATTCAGTCTGTCGATCCAGTCGAGCGAGATATCTCCTGACAGGGATCGCAATAAATTCACTGTTGATATTTATGACACACAGCAGATCATTTCTAGTGTTTTTGTTGACCTTTGACATTTCTTTGAATGCAACAATCAGGCCAAATGTTCCACTTATACATTACATTTGGAATATGTATAATATTGAAAGACCATATACATACCCCCTATTGGACAATCGCTTTCTATTCACTCCATGAGCTTTTATCAAACAGCACAAAATCAGGGATTTATGGACCTGTACTTTTAAAGGTCTTAGCAGATCAACACTGTCAATATGTTTTTGGTTTTTTATTTTTATTTTAAAAACTCCAGAATTGTAAAGTTGATAAATAGATAACAATGAAATATTATATATTTTTGGCTACTATCTTTATATCTTTAGACCGTAATTTAGCAATATACATGTCAGTGTGTTCATCTTCTAATTTGTTGCATTGCTCATGCAACATTTTTGGCATGGATTTCTTTGTGTGCGTGATTTAATATGTGCATGTGCATTTGGGCTGTTGGCGGAGCAGGGGAGAGGCTCTATCTGAAATTAGTCTCTGTGGGAA
Source organism: Tylochromis polylepis (assembly GCA_015107715.1). Lineage (NCBI taxonomy): Eukaryota > Metazoa > Chordata > Actinopteri > Cichliformes > Cichlidae > Tylochromis > Tylochromis polylepis. The sequence continues at coordinate 92,480 of VVHJ01057849.1, read as the reverse complement.
GACAGGAGGCATTGCTGAGGCCTTCTCTTTTAGCCAGTTGGCCCAGCCCACAGCTGGCCAGCCACTGTCACACTGAGAAGCACATGTCATTGAAAGAAGACATTAATTGCCTTGGTGCTATGGCAGGACACTCACTAGCTGAGCTCAGGTGCACCTTTGCTGCTGCCTTGCAAATGAGATGCAGAGTGTTGGCTACAGTACCTCCTTCGCAGGGATAATTGACCCTGGGGATCCGCCTTGCAGTCCACCCACCCTCGTACTTTCCCTGCTTACCTCCTCCTCTTCTTCACCTCCTCCTCCTCTTTCCCCCCTCTGTTTCCTCCAAGACAGCACAGGACACCTCCATATTGGTTGGTAGTCAGCAAGATAGGTTTGGTCCTTTGACCTGCAGCCTCTCTTCCCTTCTTCAGCACCTCTCCCTTTCTCTTCCTGCCTCGACCTCCTTCACAAGGGTATTCACGTGGCGATGTGGCCAGTGGAGACAACAGGAAAAGGAGATGCCTGACATGTCTGTGTCCAAGGGCATTACTGGCACTTCTGTGAAATGTGTATGGAGCCCCCTCTCCTCTTTTTCTGTTCTTAAAGTGCCCCCACCCTACACAACTGCTGCCTAGTCATGCTGTTTTTGTTGTCGCACCTCTAGGTTTTAATGAGCTAAGACTCCTTGTATACCACTGTGTTACTAGCTGAGCTACAGCAGGCAGTGTCGCTTTTGTGTCGCTCAATCACAGGCTGAAGTATGGAAAACAGTCTACCTGTGTACCTGTGCACAGTGCTGCAGATTACCTTTCCAACCCCCCTGCACACACACAAACACATTTTGTTTTTTGCTTTTTACTTGTATGTTGTTTGTTCTCTCTTTGCACTGCTTTCCTTCTTGTTTCCCTCCTCTAACTGTCCCTCTTGATTGTTTGCCCTGTCCTCCTTTCAGTTTAGTCTCTCTCTTGCGTGTTTGGCTTCTCAGTGCAAAGCAGTTAGTAGACGCCTGGTAAGCCATTTGCAAGAAGCCTGCGGCTGAGATCGCTGCTCCCTGAGCATAATATACAAGGTGTGGCAGAGAATGACACTGTTAATCTTGAAGGATTACTTTCTCATAGAGCAATTCATCACACAAAAAGTCTATACCGTTTACTTATGTGCTCTGTGAATATCCTCTGTGTTTCTTTGCTTCTGCTGATGTGCGTATGTGCACTTGCTGATGTGTGGGTGTTAAAATGTCAAATTACCGATCAAGTGTAATTGAATAGTCGGCCATGTGCTAGGATGTATATTTCTTTTTTTTTTTCCTGTTTAAATGTATTCACAGCTGTATATCTGCACGTGTCTGATTTTTATCTTAATATGGACGTATGTGTGTTTTATCTGCAGCCTTTAACTGGCTGTGAGCTCCCTTTTTTGGTGGTGAGGCCAGCCATGGCAGAAGAGGGCTGTGCTTAGTGCATTTCATGCTTAATTCTGTGTCAATTAGTTGACTGCTACCTTCCCTCCAGCAAAAAAGCGTGGAGAGAAACACAAGCCCACAGAAATCCTCTGGCTTTGACAGGCGCAGTGTTCAATCATTTATCCCAAGGCCCCGGGCCACGGAGCACTGTCAACAAACATTCCATTGAAATCATATCAAGCCTCTTCTGTTCCCTCATTTTTGTACTCTCCCTGCTCTGCCTCTCACTCTTTCCATCTCCCTCTGCCTCTTTATCTTGCTTGTTCTTTACCCTCTGCTTCCTCTCTCTTTTTCCCACCTTCGCTTTTCTTTCTCTCTTCCTCATCACCCTTCACCCTCTGGGGTTTCTCTGTCTCTGTAGCAGGGGTTTTTAGCTCTCTCTTTAAGCCTCTGTGCCTCTACCTCCCTCCCAGGACTTGGCAGCAGAGTATTAATTTGTTAAGCTGTTCCCTGTTTGCACTAGTTTCACCCCCGACTTGGCATGCAGTCAAGTTGTGGTCAGATCGCAAGATGAGCACTAGATATACCAAGATCGCAGAAATAATATATTTCAGAGTGAATCTGGATCAGAGGCGATATTAACAAGGCCGGAGTGGGTAAATCATAAAGCACAAACATCAATAACCACACATCAAGTTTTACTGTTTATGCACTTGTATATACAACACCTTTTGACCCATATCTATTACACCATGAGCACACAGACTTTAAAACCTATCCATATGTCTTTGCAAATGCTGAGCTTTTCAATATAGGCTGATGTTGAAAGGAGTCTTTGATCACAGCATGCGGCTGGATTGCAGATCTAACAAATATTGAAACTAAGCAAGAGTATCAGGCACTCTTCAGCCTAAGCCTAACTTGCTTGACTCACACTAATGAAATTAGTCTCATGTTTATTTTCTGCTTAAAAGAAAATAGAAATTAGGCTATTTAGAATACATCAGACAAGTAGCTTCATTGCCTCCATCTTTTTTTCTCCCCTCGTTCTTTGCTTTTGGCCCTTTGGAGCTCTGCAGAATATGCTGATGCAGGATATTTCACAGGTAAGGTGGACAGAGGCCAAATCTGAGTTTTTTTCTTGGCTTCCTCTGCTCTGGGCTACAAACACTAATGCAATGCAAGATAGTGAAGAGAAAAAAAGAGAGGAATCTTCCACTCCCTCATCACCTCTCCCGAGCATTCATCCCGAGAGAAACTCAACTCACCTGGGTATCTCAGTGTAGAAGAGTAATAAATAAATGTACTAGCTTAATTATTAAAAACAGCCTAAACGAAGATAGATACTATCCTCTGTAGACTCGGTGGTTCCACAAGCTTGATCTTAACTCAGATGTTGTGATTCCTGTTTGTTTGCCCCACTGATGGTCAGGAGACACAAGTCTTCATGTTGTTATTTTTGTCATTTTTGACAAGTTTCTATATTTGTTCTTTGAATTTTTTGACCTCATTTTGGCCTCATTTTCTTCTCCACGTCTCATAAATTACACTGACTTAGAAGCGGACAAATCCCAAACAGCTCTGCATCAAATGTGTATTTGAAATTAACCTTGAATACATGACAACTCTAATAAAAATGGATCAAAGGGCATGATTGAATTGTGTCTTACTCAGTTCAGATTTGAGGGGCTTTAAACAGTATTTGGTGGGTGCAATCTCTTACTCAGCACAACATGAGCCACCCACGGTAAAAAACAAAAACAAAACACAGAACCTTTTTGCAACAATAACCACAAATCCAACTTTTGTCTATTTCTTTGTGAAACTGAGAAATGTCAAGATGAAATGTTGGAGAAGTGATAGAGAAAGAATACTTCTCTAGTTTGCACATGCCAAACAGCCTAAGACCTCCTTTGGCTCTTCAGGTTTACCTCACATGGTAGAGCGTCTCTGACTTGACAAATAAAAATCCAGAAGACGACAACAAGGCCCTCGTATCAGTCCCTGGACAAAGCTAAATTAATATTTAAAGATCATTACTAACGCCCTGAAGGAAAACGCACAGTCTAGGTAATTAATTGATTGAGCTGGGTGGTCCGCAGAGAGATTAGACCGGATGAGTGTTGTTTATCTCTGTTGTTATTGAAGTATGGAATTGCTCTGAGCAAATTATTTCCTATTGAATGTAAAGAAGGGACACACACTGCTGTATGTTTGACCTGTAAGGCATATGAGTGAGTTCATATTCTTGGATTGATATAATCCGTTGAGGATTAATTGGCCCTTGTGGTTTTTCACGGTATGTATGTTGTGTAAATTTGCAGTGCCAGCAACATATTATACAACACCATTTGTTCAGGCAAGGACCTGTAGACTTGTTTTCACAAGCTTATACAACAAGTGGATGGATTTCCACTGCTGATAATAGCAGATGCACTTGGCAAGACAGTGAGTTGTGTTCGACATCATTTGGCCGACTTTGTGTATTAACTGTTGGATGTGAATAGAGTGTCAACTGAGTGCTAATTGTTGTTTGGCATTTTGATTTATCACAGGCACAAGCCAAGGGAGAACAGAGGATGATTTTGCATTTGGCAGAGTGTCCTCATTCCCCAGGAACATGTCAAATATTCTGTTTTCTGGTAAAATGCCGAAATTCAGTGATTTAGTACTCTGGGTAGAGCTGAAAGGACGACTCTGCATGCTGCAGCTCTGTCCTAATTCCATACTGCAAATATACAGTACTCTGTGGCCTTTATATCATATACACTATGTACTATTAGAGGCATGCATACTTTGGTGTTGTGATATTTTCTTTTTACATCTGCTGCACTGCAATTCAGAGGGCGATGTCGTGCATTTTAATTTATTTTTATTTATTTGTGAGTTTTAGTTCGAGTGGACATTTTACACATTAGAAGACATGTTGCCAGAATATAAAAACGTTAATGTATAATAACTTATTAAGGTATTACTTGAAATTTTATACTTTTTAAGCATATTTTGCTGTTTAAAAAATACCACCACTGAAAAACAACAGAATTTTTTTAAAACAAAAAGATGCAAGCAGGCACTGTCACTTACTTTTACTTAATAGCTTTTCTTGTCAAGGCTGTTTCCACATTAAAAAAACAAAAAACAAAACAAGCTGTGAGCGGCTTTATCAACTCCATTGTTTTTTGTTATTCAGAAGCATGAACATCCATCAACATCGCACTCAAAAAAATGAACCATTTCGTGCTGGCATTTTAAAATATTTCTTAATTTTCTCATTTTCTATTTAAAAAACAACAAACTCCAAGCAGGGACACAATTAGCATATACAGTAGCATATGACAGGGACAGTGGGTATGAGGCAGAGCTTTTTTGTCTTTTTTTTTTTCCTATGGCAATGTAAATGTGAGAAGCGTAATAGAAAGACACACATAAATAATCTTTTGGGCAGCATATTGAATAATCTTTTCTAAGTCGCCCCAAATGTCCTTGGCTTAGAAGGCATGAAAAGGTGTTGTTCCTGCCTTTCTTTTTTGATTTTTTTTTCTTTTTGCACATTTTGAAAGCATCTTGCAAAAGGAGCATTCAAGAATCACCAGGTTTTCACAAGTTTTTGGAGATGCCTGTCATGAATGAACATGGCGGTGTGTTTCAGTGCCAGCTGGCAATAGAAGCCTAACACATCCCAGAGATGAGCAAAGGGCCAGCTGGATGCCCGCCGAGAGCTTTAACACACTCCTCACCATTTCTGTAAACTCCATCAGCCCATCCTGTTAACTGACAAAACACAACACTAATTGTGCATTAATCAGTGGGTTTAGTTACCCGATCCCATGAGCCTCTGGTGCATTTCAGTGGTTGTAAAACAGAAGTCTGATATTTGTGTTTCACAGTTCGAAGACTCCCTGGAGTCCTGCTATTGGCATGTTGTTAGTCACTTAGATAAAGTTGTATCTATTTTAGAATAGATTTTATGTGAATTCTAGGTAGGTTAAAACAAAATGTTTGATTAAAGTTAGTCTTTACTATACAACTACTTTACTCTCCATTTTAACACAGTTATCTTTTCCTGCATTTCAGCATCGGGCTAGAAACTACGGAGTGGAGGAGTAGATATGATGCCACTGAAAACACTAAGCCTTTATCTGATGACTTATAAAAACCTACCTGAAATGCACCAGCAACCCAGTCATCACTGCGTGATATAAAGAAGGTACTGTGAGAAAATGTTCATGACACAAACACTGACTAGTTTTGTGCTTTGCTCATTTTTCTGCTTTAGGCGGTAATCAATCATCAAGTCATTTATCTCACCCTGGTGCTGAGTTTCTTTTATCAACTGCCAGACTCTCTCTCGCTGCACAGTATTACTGACTGCAGGTTCGTTGGCCCACTTTGTCAAAATTACCAGCAGATAAAAAGCCGAGTTCCCATGCCTATCTACCCCATGTTGCTATTATGTGAATGTTGATCCTGCTGAAAGGAACATAGGCTTATGTAGGGGCAGTGGCTCAGGGCAATGGCTAACTTCCTGATCAGGGTCCTTTTGGCTTATTCTAATTGCTAGAAGTAAATATACAGGGAAAAAAAATCAGAATCTAACCTTTGCTAGCAGGGGTTTTGTCATAAGTCAGCCTTTGCAATTTTGTTCTTTTGGGATGTTAGCTGCCAAAAACGCAGTATGAATGACCTCTCACCTCTGTGGGTCAAAGCTAACTGTGCCTAGGATGCATCTGGGCACTACGAAGTGTGTCTGTCTGTGTGTGTGGGTGTGTGTTGAAGGGGGAGTTGGAGTGGGGGTGCATGCAGATGGTTCACAAGCCAACCTTTCAATTAGGCCCGGAGTATAAATATCCGTGGCTGATTGGAATGTGGCGGCTGCTGGCACAAAAGGCTTCGCTTGGCCAGGCTCCAAGACCCCGTCGCTCACTCACTCTCTCAGTCATGCTGGAAGCCGCCCAAGGTTACTCCGTGATTGGCCGCAATGATTTCTAACTCACTGTGTTCCTTATGACCACCCTCCTTTTTCCATCCTTGCTTCTATCCTTTCCCGTTCCATCTCTCGCCAGCTCCATGGCTAACTTTACATTTGAAAGAGGCCTTCAGTTGAACCCATGTGGAGGTTTGATGTCTCTACGTCCCTCCTTCCTATGTTTTGTGCATCAACTGGATTTTGAAATCCCATTCCAAAATGTGTTAACTGTGTTTTCAGCTTCACATTTTCAAACACATTTCCCTTATGTGATTTTGTATATACTCATATATATTTTTTGCCCACAGCGAGTGTTTGGGTTCCAGTCCAGCTCCTAATCTTATTTAGCTAATGCTGCAGGTGAACAGTCCCTGTTTTCTGCCTGGGGAGGCCCTGTATATCCTTCACAGATTATAGGGATGAGCTCCCAGACAACTTATCCCTCCGTCCCAAAAGTCTGTCACCCTAAGCTGTCTGAGAAATTATCCACACACCCAGACACATGGTGGTGAGGGTATGAAATGACAAAGCAGAAATGTTTTGAGAGAAGGATATGTTATCACTGTCACATGGCGATTTTGAATGTTGTGTAGTGCACAGCTTGCAAATAGAATTGGAATCACTCCTGTTACAAGGAAGCCATAAGTTGCTATCTCTTCACTTTGATTTCACTTCCGATATTTCGAGTTTGGCAACTTTTCTAGCTCTTTATGACATTTTGTGATTTGTGACTTGACAGTGACTCAAAATGCCCACAGTTGCTGCATTGAAAGATTTCTGTTTGTTGTCCTCGCAGTTCCTTAAACCAATACTACCATATTCCCTTTGTTAAGAAACCTTCCCACTTATCCTCTCAGCCCTCCTCCGCCCCTTCCACTCTGTAACCCACCTACCCAAGCTGTGTCAGGGAAGCCGCCTAGCCTCTTATGCATCCTTCTGGAATCAAGAGAGATTAAAAATTAGGGGATTAGGTTCCCCTCCTAACCCTGTAATCCAACAAAACAATGCTTTCTAACGTCTAGTGAGAGCTCTCAAGGCGTGGGCAAATCCTCCACGTCAGTTATTCCTTATGGAAAGATTCCCTTGGAAAAGACGCACACTCCCTTTTTGTTTCCAACAACTTCCTCCATTCCGACCCCCTTTTTTATGATCCAGGGCTATAATGAGGCAACCTGGGAGACAGGCCTAATATCTGCTAATAGGGTCAGTGGAATAAACTGTTTTATAGGTGTCACTGATGGCACAAGGACGAAGGGAGCTGCTAAATGTTTGTATCATCTGATGCCAGCTGTAACTATGGTTTTTTTGTTGTTGTTTTTTTTACAGTATTGTGTCAAGGAGCAATAATGATTCTGATAACACTGAGGAGCCCTGGTGATGTAAGACACACACAGGCTACTGAATTAAGGCCCTCTTTTAAATATGTCAGTGCCACGCTCAGGCTGGAGCTATAGCTGGCCATGGGATGCACTCCTTTAATTTCATTGCTCTGTCAGCTTTTATTAAAACCCATTTTTCACAAAGAGAAAGGGAGAAAACAAGAAGAAGAGAGAAAAAAGTACTGGGAAGGGGGGTATGGAGGGGAGAGACACACAGATGGAGAGTGAGAGGGGAAAGGACCAAAGGGGGGATATATAGAGATATGAACAGAAAGAGAGAGATCTTGAGACAAAGAAGGGTGACTTTCCCCAAAATGCTAGATCAGAGAAATTGTTGTTCTAAGGTGGGACAAGTGTTGTGGGTGGTGCTGTTTTGTTTTTGTTTTTGTTCTTTTTTTTGTTGCTTTTTTGTTTTTGTGTGTTTGTGTGTGTGTGTGTGTGTGTGTGTGTGTGTGTGTGTGTGTGTGTGTGTGTGTGTGTGTGTGTGCGGGGGGGGGGGGGGGGGTTGGGCTCT
>VVHJ01057849.1:60121-72841 GCA_015107715.1 Tylochromis polylepis | reverse complement strand
AGTTGGGAACTCTCTCCACTACTAATTGCGCGCCGGTGCGTTCATGAATATTCATTCTGGCGTGTTCAGACTCCGCCTAATTAGCCGGGAGATAGTGGAAGAAATTCGCACCTTTTACCACAAGAGAAGCGTTTCCCCCCGTCGCATTCTCAGGGGGATGCTGGCAGAATAGCCCAAGTTCATTAGCCAAAAAAGAAAGCGAAAAAAGTTACCTGAAAAGCACGGGACGATTTTGGTCTTTAAAAAGGATGGGCAAACAGGGTGGGTTTTTTTTTTTTTTGCAATTGCATATTTAGTGCCTATTACGCATGTCTGTCAAAAAAAAAGGAAAAAAGAAAAAAAGGAAACGAATTACAATTATCTGATTGAGTGAGTTGGTGGATATTATTCTACTCGCGGTAGTTGAGGGGTACATCACATGAATTTTAAAATCTAAACATAGCTTGTGGCAGGTCGAAATGTTCCCCCTGGAATTGAGGAAGACTTGTATTAAACATCTAATATGAAGCCGCTGCCGTTTTAGGAAGGCGAGTGTCTTATTTCGGGTACATTTGTGGAAAACAAAACCCGATTAAACTTTATTTCGGACTTAAATGTCGACACGTCTAAAACCTCGAAATGCAAAAAATCTGACGTAAAGTTTTGCTGCAAAAAAATCAATTACATTATGAAATGATATATATTCAGTTTGTTTCATTTGTTCTCTGATAAAACATTTAAACTTTTTGTCCAGCATCATTTTATTTGAGATACAGAAACGGCCGTGAGATAATTTCATAATCACCCTATTTGTCGTGTTTAATTTTAATGCATTTTTCCCTCCTGTCCTAACTGTACTAACATGAGGCAGTGCGTAAATGAAAGGTGGGGTTTGGTTAATTGAAGGCTCGATGAGGTTCTGTTGACTGAGTTGCGCCCTGGCAAAAACTGCTGCATATAAAGGAGACTGAGGGGGGGAAAGATGAACACGTGACTGCCTCAAAAAGAAAAAGGCCTCTACTCCTAAATAACATCCTTAATTTGAGAAGCACGGATATCCTAAAATTGTGAGCGGTCTGGAAAAGCGTTGTTTGGTTAGTTTTCTGTTGTTCAAATTTCGTTACACTGTCTCTCCAAATATGTCAGTGCGTCGCAGGAAAGGGTCCCGCAAGAAGGTACAGAATAAATCAGAGAATTGTCTTCTCAGGGTGACACAAAGGGAACTTATTTCGGGTAAAAGAGGTCACCCAACTTCCTCATCTCTGCAGTTCACTGTAAGTGTGCCTCGTAATTTCTTTCTTTTTTTCCCACTTTGTTTTCGGAATCCATCATATCGCCTTCATTTCCAGCCGCTTTTCCTGTACGGCCTGTCATTCACCACAAAGTTCTGTGTGATCTCTTTCATCGAGCGCACCATGGAAACCTCGCGCGTCCTGGCAAAAATGCACCTCAGCGCACACAAGGCCATATTCTTTACAAAAGGGCCAAAGCATCTGGACCTTTCTTTTCCAGCAGCTACTCGCTGGCATGGCAAAGCACAAGACTGGGTCTGTGAGGCAGAAACCACTGCTTTTTATAGACTGGGGGACAAGAATGACTGAATGGCTAACGCATCTTCATTAACTGAGAGCTGCATGGAGCTCTGGTCTCTTATAGCAGTGACGCGCAGGAACCCGGGGTCTCTCAAGACACAGAGGAAAGACAGTGATTTTTAATAAAGGAGTCGCGTTAGAGGGGCTTTGTCATCTTTGTCATACATGTTACTTTTTTTTTCCGATTCCTGCATTGCATTCCATAAAATATGAATTAAACTACGTAAAGGTTAGTTGATAAATGTGGTGGTAAATAATGCAATTAAGCATCAGTGTATTTTATGATGTATAAAGAAAAATTACTCATGCAAACTATTTTTTTAAGAATTAAAGGGAAACATCTAGTGTGACCTATCAATCACGAGTCGTGTTTCTTAAATTCTTACACTACATCAGAAACGTCATCGTATACCCAAATATCAGACTCTGTTACTAATAAATTGCTCCGAGATGACACGCAGATAACTCGCGAGGACTGTCTCCCACTCATCCCAAATAAATATATAACGGATGGGTGGACAAAAACCACGCCTTTCAAGAGATGATGACGAGCACCTGTGACCCCGACAACATTTTCCACACACACGTACACACTCACGCCACACACACTCGCTACATTGTTAACGCTGGAGACAAGAGTACAGCAAGGACGCGGTGACAGCAGAAAGGAGACAACTTACCTTTTAGTCTTGTACTCCCGGATTAAAATGAACACTCGAGTTGAGTCGTACTGTAAATAGAAAGAGAATAGTCGCATGGGGAAGATGACAACAAACAAACACGCGGCAGAGATAAAAAGGCAAAACATTGCTTTCAGGTAAATGATTAAAATGGGACTGTTGCGCCTGAAAAACCTTCCAAAAAGCTCCTGTTTTAGAAGGAGCGGAACATGTGCCTGATTGCAGAGTTTTAGGCGAATGGAACGGGAGAGATGTAAGATTTGTTTAAAGCCCCGCATTTCCATTTAAGAACGTGATTGTGTTTGCAAAGATCCCTTTCAATCTTCGCATCCCCCCCTCTCTCTCTACCCCTCAGCGTCTCTGAGGCTGCTTTGCAATTCATAGAATTGGTAATTTGCTATTGGGACAAAACGTGAAGGGAAAAATAATCAGATCAACCGGGAGAGGTAGTGAGGAAGGAGCCAGGAGAAAGAAACACAAGGTTTCTCTCTCCAAGTTGCTGCTTAGTAAAATGCTTCGAGAGGTAAATGATATCAGAATATAGGCATTAAAAAATAAAAAAGTTAAAAAAAAAAAAATCTGGAATCTGTTAAATCTAAATTTCCAGGGAATATCCAGATCAACTGCAAGAGCTTGGCAGCGAGGAGTCCGTGTCATATATTTTTTGTTTTTTTAAATAAAGATTGTTTTATAAATGGTAATTATCAGATGTGGCAGTCTGCCTTTCAGGATATCAAAGCAAGAGGCGTAATGATGGGACTAAATTGCATCGCGATAATATGTCACCTCTGTCACCTGTACTCAACGTATGTGCAGGGAGGAGGGCCAGGAGAGAGAGAGCACGTTTTGGCCTATCTCATCTAAGTGGGTGGTGATGATGAGATCACACAACATTGAAAATTACCGAGACAATACAAATAAATGACACACGCGGAGGCTTTGAAACAGAGCAAATGCTTTCGAATTTGTCACACATTTACGACAGCATCCACAGACACGTCGCATAGGTTTATTTACACGCCTCTCGTTGTGTGGGTGGCTGCAGAACTGGAGCAGCGCGGCTTATAATCTGTTTAAAACGAGGAGCGCTATAATCATCAGTGACCTATTATAAAGGTGCACGGGTGTGTGTCTGTAAGTGCATCTGTGTGTGTTAGAGGGAGGATTGGGGTGGGGTGGGGGGGGATCCTTCAAAAAGATCTCCGTACTCCCCCACGTGGTTATTTGCAAAACAACCGATCTAAACCAGGGGAAACCTAATCAAACCCTGCTGCTGTAGCCCTGCTCACCTTCCTTGGAGAAAACTGGATGGAATGAGAGAGAGAGAGAAAAAAAGTAAAACACACAAACAAAAAAAATTAAAAGACACGACTGTGTGCACGTTCGCCAAAACGAGCTGTGGAGATTACTGTTAAAAACTGGGGGACATTTATTAAATAGAACATATGTTTTTCTATAACATATGTAAGATCGGAGCTCTGTGCGAAAAATGCGCTGCACCATGCTCTGAACCCCTGCGCCTATTGAGTGTGTCCCTAGTGGGCTTGAATCGGAGAGGAGCCAATACAAGCGGAGGGGAGGCGTGTCTTCGCTCTTCCACAAGACCTCCCAGAGCAGGTTGTTGCGTTTTGGCTCTAAAGCCTGGAGACCTCCGAAGTGCTCGTCAGTTTTCGAAGTAGGAGCCATGGCGACAACAGCTCAGTATATTCCGAGGAATAACTCCTTACCGTCTAACCCGCTCATGCATCCGGATTCGGACAGGATGCACCAGGGGACGACCTACAGAGAGGTACAGAAAATGATGCACCACGAGTACTTGCAAGGGCTTGCGGCGACCAACACGGGACACCCGATGAGCCTGACGCACCATCAGTGGCTGCCAACCTCCAACACAGACTGGTCCAGCGGCACCCACATCGGACAGGAGCACAAAGCCAGCGTGCAGGCGAGCAGGGAGGACCTGAGCAACGGGTTCCACCACAGGTCTCACCTGGTGCACCAGCAGGCGCAGAGTGGCCACCATGGTTCGTGGGCGCCTGCCACAACGCACCACTTGTCCCCGCTGTCCCCAGCATCCAACGGCCACCAGTCACTTGTCTACTCACAGCCTGGATACACAAACCTCAACGCAATGTTGAGTCCCCAGCCCGGCACGCTGCACCATGGCATGCGGGACCCACTCCACGATGATTCGGCCAGCCACGACAACCAGATGGAGTCGCCCCAGCAGGCGTTCAGCCACCACCAGGATCACTCGGACGAGGACGCGCCCAGCTCCGACGACCTGGAGCAGTTTGCCAAGCAGTTCAAGCAGCGGCGGATCAAACTGGGCTTTACGCAGGCGGACGTGGGGTTGGCCTTGGGCACCCTGTATGGAAACGTCTTTTCTCAGACCACTATCTGCAGGTTCGAGGCGCTGCAGCTCAGCTTCAAGAACATGTGCAAACTTAAGCCGCTCCTTAACAAGTGGCTGGAGGAGACAGACTCAAACACGGGCAGTCCCACCAATTTGGACAAGATTGCTGCGCAGGGCAGGAAACGAAAGAAGAGGACCTCCATCGAAGTGGCTGTGAAAGGGGCGCTGGAAAATCATTTCTTAAAATGCCCAAAGCCATCTGCTCATGAAATCAGCACTTTAGCCGGTACTCTGCAGTTGGATAAAGAGGTTGTCCGTGTTTGGTTTTGCAACAGAAGACAAAAAGAGAAAAGAATGACACCAGTGGGGGTCCCTCACCCGAATATGGAGGACGTATATTCCCAAGCAGAGACCCCTCCTCTACACCGCACACTACAGAGTCCTGTGCAGTGACTGTTTTCATGAACAATCCGAGCATTTCCGCGGGGGGATAGAAAAGGGAAAGGGGCTATGGAGTTTACAGTATTTAAGTTTGGCTTTTGTTTTCCTGAGAGAAAAGAGACGTGGAAAAGTTGAACAGATCAGTTTTGCCTTTAGTATTCGGAGATTCGCGTGCTCATCAAATAGATGGCAAGAGGAAAAAAAACGTTAAGAAAATAATAATAAAAAAGAAAAAAAAAAATTCGCTATTACTGATTCCGTGCGCATTTAAAGTGAAACAAAGATCTTTATTTACCAAAATTTTACAGAGGAGACATGCATATAAAGTAAATTTGATATCCAGTGGCTGCTCCAAATAGGGGGTAATTAAATGTGGCAACTGAGTCCATCTCCTCCTGGTGTACCATGAACTGTAGGCGCTGACCCGAATGAGGTTGTTGCCTGAAAATGATCAACACTGGAGATGAAAAGCCTACACTGAATGAACATTTTGCTTTTTTCAGGCTTAAACTGGTTATCTGAATATTAGTGTATACTTTCTTTGTTATATTAAGTGTGATGTTTTGGTTCGGGAAATACTTTAACTTCAGTGTCTCTCTTCCTGCAAAGTGTCTATGATTTTGTTAATTATTTGCTATGGGTACTGTATCTCATCAGAGCAACCGCTAATTTCTTTATTTTTTCTGTTTACTCAGTGGGAGTTGATGGTTGGAGAAGTGATGGAAATTGTGGCACCCGAAAACACAACACTTACAAATAACGCCAGACACGTTTTAGAAATTGTGCAAGTGCAACAGGACATCTAAGTTCTGACTGCATGCCTTAAAAAATCGAGCTTTTTGCAGCTGACCACGCCGAAATTTGCAAAAAGCACCAAAAGTGAAAATTATAAGCAAGCTTTTCTTTTCTTTTCTTTTCTTTTCTTTTCTTTTCTTTTCTTTTCTTTTCTTTTCTTTTTGGGGGCTTTGATTGTTCTGAAATTATTGTTTTCTTTGCATGGAGCACTTATTCTTTCGTTAATATTAGTAATGCTATTTTATGTTTTTAATAACAGTGTGAGTGTAGCTGATCTCATTAGGCTTAAACACAAAAGCCTAAAAATCCCATGTTTACAGGTTCCTGGTTATCACCACAGAGCGCTGTCAGCCCACACTGCTTACTGCCTGTTATCCTGTTGTATCCCAAACATTTTGAGAGATTGGTCAAATATGAAAAGTTATAATAACTCAGGTAACTTCAGTGCCCCATGTCGGAATATGACGCCTGTACATGATTTGTTTTCCTCGGAGTGTGCGTTTTATTTTATTTTTTAATATAATTCAGTTTTCTTTGTTTCACATTGTCATTGTATTATAGTTAAACGCTGGAATCGGAGAAAAGAAAATTACAAATCATTCATTGAGGATAAGTGATGAAGGGATTTACTTTAGATATATTTATTTTTTCCCGATCTATAAGGAAATTTGAAAATCTCATGTGTCGTGTGTCATATCTCAGTGTTGGACCAGTCCAAAAGCCTACAGCAGTGCTATTCAATACAGATGAGGGAAGCTTTTTTCCAGGAAAAAAAAATAATGATAATAATAAAGATTTTAGAGAAAATGTTGCCAGGATTATTTCCGATATGTAAATATGTCTAATATGTAAACTTGTATTTGTTCTGAGATATTGTTTTGTTTTTTGTTTTTTCGTTTTTGTTTCTTTCCGGGCAGTTTTGTACACTTACTAATTCCAAGAAGATATTTTAATATGATTTCATTTATGAATCTGACCATTTATATATATATATATTTATTTCTTAAAAGTGTTTGGAGCTTTTTTGTTCAGCTCTGTTAATGGTTACGTTGCAGTGGACTTCAGTATGTTTTTTCCTTTTTGTTTACTACATTGGTTGTATGTTGATTGCTAAATGTAGACTGCAAAGTCACGTTTATATTTATGTTATAGTAATATTTTATTACTTACATAAAACATATATACAAGAAATGGTCTTCTGTCTTCATTAAAATCCAAACTACTCGTCTTTTGTTGATGTCTGCTACAGAATCACCAGGCAAGAAAAAATAAACCTGATCATCAAGTTTAATGCTGTTCACTGTGCTGAACATCGGGAAGAAGTGAGCACCCCATGTGTTCATTTTAAATAGCAGTGATTCGTTATGTAACAGGGGATCGTTTAAAATCAGAAGCTGTGTACATGTGCTGTTAAGGGGAATAGACAACAGTATTTTACCTCAGGCATTCCCTGCTAAGTTCACAGTCTGTGACGTTGTTCACATCTTTGTATAAACGCAGTATTAAATTGTGCAATATAAATACGGAATTACTGTCTTTTCATTGAGTGCTTATTATTATTGTTATTATTATTATTATTATTATTATCATTATTTAACAGAGGCGTTTGTTCAGAATAGCCAAAATATGTTTTCTCGAATTATAATTTGAGCTGTATTCTTTATATAAAAAAAAACATCGATCATCACTTGACATGTTTTAGGCATTTAAAAGGCGAATTGTGATGAATCTTTGATCTCAGACAGAAGTGCCTGCAGGCAAACATCAGCCTCTTTTCCAAAGATAGAGAGAGGAAAAAGCACACAGGCCCATAGGATCAACATAAACGACGGGCCCTAAACTTTTATAAAGATAAAAACGAGCATAATAAACAGGCAGCCTATTTAAGTGTTTCTAGCATTTAAAAAAAAAAATCGACATTACTAAATAGTAAATTAAATGCAGTCTCACCTCATAGACCCTTCTGTCAATTACAACGGAACAAAGCGGCAGAAAGCATCATTTTTACATTTGCATGTGTAGATGAAACCAACATATATGTAGTGAAATTTGTGCAGCCGCGAATATTTTAAGAAAATTTACTGTTCATTAATACATTCTGAAAACCGAGAAAATCAAAAAGGTTTACTGCAGTATAGAGTTCCCTTATTGAAGTAGCCACTACTAAAGGGGATTATAGCTAAAATCTTTAAGTTTGAGTTTCTTGATGAATTTATAATTTTATTAGAGGATAGTAAATTCATATTATTAATAGTTGCACATTAATATTTACGCATTTTCTCATGGTTTGTGTGGTGATCGTACAGGAACTCACAATGTCAAGTTTTGTGACCCGTTCAGTTTCTACTCAAGCCACTTTTTAAAAATTTTTAACTTTCTTAATTAATAATGTCTTTGTCTGTTAGTATACATATCTATGCACTAACGTTAAAATTTCTCTTCGTGAATTATTTCCTTCAATTTGGGATGTTCCGGTTAATTTTAAACATGATTTTGTGAGCATCATTTGTTCATCCATGGCATGCCTATGGAAAACTGCGACAAAGTAACAAGAAACACACACATAAAAAAACACAAAAATGTAGATTTATTGTTTTTTTTTAGTCGATCTTTGGTGCTTCTGTGATGGAAGTGAAAAGTTTTTTTGTTTTTTTTTCATGGGCTGAGGTGGTCAAATTGTGGGAGAAGAGGCCACATTAGGAAGCAAAGCAATTACCAGACAACAGCGAGTCGCAGGCGCCCCCTGCTGGCTAAAATGGGGTACTTCAACGTCAAATGAGCCTTTAAACGAGGAACGTAATATTCTAATAATCATCAGGAACAAGATTATTTCTCTTTATTGTTTGTGGCCCTGTCAGAACCTTTAGTTGATCAATCTTCAAACAGCTTTATAAAAGTTAAACACAACACTGTGCTGTATTTCCTTTAGTCTGCTATCAAGCTAATACATAAATTCATTTTGGGCTAAGTTTTATGACTCTGATGGACATTAAAAGGGGTTTGTTTGTGGCATTTTTTGGCACCCCCCAGAGAGATTTTACCCAGATACAGTGAAAAATCTTTAGTGTTGTAATGATAATAGCAATAATCGTAAAAGAAATCACTATTATTATTTTTTTATTTACCCAAGTATAACACAGATTTCTGTTTATGAAATGTTAGTTACATGAAAAATACATAGATTGCCGCTAAATAAGGTTACAAAGACTCATTGCCTCTGCTATACCTGGATCAATCATGCTTACTGTCATGTTACCCGCCCCCCCAAAGGCCCATACTGAGCTGAGGAAAACCCTGATAAACTGTTGAGAATGAGTTTTTATGCACAGCCTTGCATCTAGTTTATCTCTTCATAGTAAACAGCCACTCAATGAGCCACTGGTTCTCATTATTAAAAGTTTTATAGGTGAGTCAAACAGAGATGAAACAACAGGCCTGCCTGTGTTAGATCAGGCTCACAAACCACCTAGAGTGACCAGCGGACATTGTCGCAAATGCACAGAGGCCTGCGGAGCGGACGTAGATGGCTAAACAGAAAACATCCACACTTGACCAGACATGAGAGACTGTGGTGACTCACACCAACTGTTATTTTTTGATGATATGCAATTTTTATTCTGCACCGTATGGAGGGACACAACCTCCATTATGCCATTAAATCAATAATACATGAGGAGAACTTATCACAAAACAGCAAAACCCAGGTATCTGACCTATGTATCACTGAGGTTCATTCTTTCCTCCTTTCCATCTCATTCACTCTCAGCAGTCTGCTCTCCTACTGAGTGGGCCCTCAGCAGCACTTGCATTGGAGCTCCAGCCTCAGCACTGCCCGGGCGCCGATGAACACCAATGCCTCCTTCATCAGGGAAGTATCGTCACACACAGGAGATGTGGATTAGTGATGATTAGCAGGGATTATGGCTGGTTAATGGTGGGAAAATACATTAGGAGCCATCGGCTCTTGGAGGGGGAGGGGATTTCACTCACACTAGCGGATTTGCATTGATCCACAGCAAATGAATGAGGATTAGTAGCATCAAGCTATCTGCCAACAGATAAATAACATTAAGCGTATTATACGCCAGCGCCTGTTATTAATGACATTACAAACACCACTACAATACTGGCAATTATGGAAATAATAGGAGCAGCTGAATAAGTTAGGCTGGGATTCTTGGAATTCCAGCTCATTCTCATGGAGAGGTTTGGGGTGATGCTGGAAAGTCAAGCTACTTAGTGGCAAAGAAGCATGTAGCTTTTGGGTACCACCTTCTACTGGGACATACTTTAAGGGGTTTATATATTGTTAATGTTAATGTTAATGTAAAGCCTTTCATAATCCCGTGTTCTACGTTTCCAGGCTATGAAATTTCACTTTGGTTGTCATACAACCTTCTGCAGCAAAACATGTCTTTTTAACTGTTACCTTAATTTATCAAGAAGAACCCTTTTGGAGACAAGCAGCATTTGTAGAAGAGATGAAGAGGACCTGGACCAGAAGGGATTCTGTAAGATCAAATAATAAAACCTTTAATAAATATTTACTCATAGCTTAGCAATTCTAACTTGCCAACTCAAAAGCAATATTTGCTTATTACTCATAAAAACATTAATTTTTTAAAAAACCATTAACTAAGACAAAGAAGCAAGATTTAACACACAGTGGTATCGTTTTAATGCTGTGTTAATGGTTTTCTCTAATATTACAGGTTCTGAACAAATGTGAAAAAAATGTGGTGAATAATTTAAATAGTGTTGATAAGTCGCAGCACTACCAAAGT
Organism: Tylochromis polylepis; assembly: GCA_015107715.1. NCBI lineage: Eukaryota > Metazoa > Chordata > Actinopteri > Cichliformes > Cichlidae > Tylochromis > Tylochromis polylepis. Next base: position 62,214 of record VVHJ01057849.1, on the reverse strand, counting down.
ATACTTTGTCCTTTGGTGTGCTCATATGTATCCATTTTCATTTTATGGCAGGTAATGGTAAAGTTCTGCTGGATCAATACTGACATCTTTATGAAATCAAAGTGCACGAGGATGGCATCGACAATATACGTCCTCTTTGTAACAAATTACATCTATCATACTACTCTGTAGGTAGGAGTGCAGAGGAGGCGAAAGAGCCTGTAGCTTTCTTATTCTCCATTTCTACCTCTCCCTCTGGCCGAGTTCTCCTCTCTTCTTCTTACCGTTTATGTAATAAATACTCCTCTCCCACAGTGAGCGGTAGAGAAAGTGGGGTTGGAAACTGGAAAAAGAACAGAATAATGCATTTTTTCATCAAAAATTCCTTCTCTTCTCCTACCTCAAGGTTTCCTCCTCTGAGCCACTTGAAAGATGGGCAACAATGTGGCCACACAGTGAACACCTAGTTACCATATGAAACACTCCAGCAGTGAAGTGAAGGAGATGGAGAAGGGAGAGGAGAAGTCTTGTGTTATTTATGATACTGGACCTTGTAGCTATATGGGTTACCTCTTCATGTCTACTCCGAAGTATGGCCCCCATATGCGAAGGGGTATAAGTGCAGGTTTATAAAGTTACTCCCCCTCCTCACTGTATCTCTTTGCTCCTCACTGAGAGGTTTTGAAGAAGAGAAGTAGCCCGTCTCCCTCTGTCATGGCTTTGAGCGACATTTTATATCGCCTCAGGTGTCTGTCAGTGTGACTAACAGTTCTGAGAATGGAGAACTAATATCTCAGGAACTTGCCTTCAGGCAGCTGCACATAGATTTTACTGTTGGTGGCATACAATGAGAAGAAAGTCATACTTTAGAAGCATTCAGTAGCAGTAATTACTCGTGATTCAGTGAGCTAGTAGGTATTAAACATTGCCTGTGACAACTTTAGCAGGCGATGAGAAAAGAGTGGGAAAGGCAAGATAAATACAATCATCCGTACTGCAAAACCCGCCTTCATTTTGTTGGATGTCAGACAAAAGGTTGAAAAGAACCAAAGGAAATGTATTAGGGATTGTTCTCTAACTAAGCAAAAGCAGTAATAATGACGGTTTTATTTTATTTTCAGAACCTAGTGGCACTTCTAAAAACGCTGCTAAAGAGGCTTTTTAGACTACTGCACAAGGTTGCAAAATTAATTATTTTTGCATAAAAGGACATAGTAGTCATATGTTAAAGGTTGCCCCCTCTTTTCGCCTTTATGCCAGTCCTTTGTCAGCTGTAGTGAAGGCGTTGTAGTATCTCTTGACTTCAGTTACAAGGTTTACTGAAGAGAAGAGGATAGAAAAAGAAAAGACAAGGCCTTGCAGTAAAGACACACATACCAGAGTAGGAAGGTCATCTGAACCTCGAGCACACTGAGATGTTCAGGGCCTTTCTTCAGTCATGTGTATTCAAAAGAAAAAAATATATGGCTAGTCAGTGTTCAAAAACATATAGGAACAGCTGAAAGATCATCTTTCTGCTCACCCTGAGCTGATCTATTGTTTGCTCTACACTGTGGCTTATAACCCAAAACTAAACAATATTCTTTGCCGTTGTCCTTTACATACGACTGATCGTTCCTGTTATGCATGATGGAACAGATATCACATTGTGAAGCCCTGCAAATTGGAGCCGGACAATAAATAGATCATCAAAGATGATCCTGCTGCCCCAGACAGTCGGCTTTGCCCTGCTACGCAGAGTTCAAAGGACGAAGATCGGTTGGCAAATGAGTGCAGTTGCTCAGCTCGCAGTCAATCGAAACAACTATAAAGATAAGGCTGATGGAAATAAATAAAAAAGGATGGAGGAATGAGGAGAGGAGAGGGTAAAAATAAGGCAAATGGGGGTGGGTGGGGGTGTGTGGGTAGGCACAGCACAAAGATGAAATGGAGAACTGCCACTGTGCTCAAGGACACCGCATGCCACCATGTAATTAGAAATGTACACAGATGATTTGGATGCAGCGATATGATTAAGCAAAGCAGTCTCCAGTCTTAGGCCTAATCAGCTCACTTCTGAGAGATACTCCACGACTACTTGTGTGTGTGTGTGTGTGTGTGTGTGTGTGTGTGTG
>VVHJ01057849.1:48187-60101 GCA_015107715.1 Tylochromis polylepis | reverse complement strand
TGTAGGTGCTGTAGGAAGGGGGGTGAATATTACTACTCCTATCACTACAAGATTTGGGAGGGTACAATGAGGAAAAGTTTCTGAGAAGATTTGTGAATAAGCAAGCAGAGAGAATAAGGAGGTTTGGAGAAGACCTCATGATATTGGTTTTTTTTTTTAAGATAAATATAGGTATAATAATAATAATCATATGCAAGAATATTATGAACCAGAATATGTTTCTGTCTTCTACTCTGAGTCACTTTCTAGGTTCAACTTTAAACCAGAGCAATACATTTTGATATCAGCTAAAAAAGTATAAGAAAGAAAAAACACCCAACACATGTGTGACCAGAAGCTGAAGCCCAGGATGTGCACAAAATAATCGAGGATGTACAAAGACCCTACTAATGAGCACAGGCCAATTAAAAGAGCTTCTACCTCCACCTCCCTTTCTTTGTCCCCCTCTGTCTGTCCTTCTGTCTCTGTGCCTTCAGTGGCTTGTTATTGATCACCTTTAACCTCGTCCCTCAGTGGTGTCAAAACTACCATTTAGGCTCATCCCTAGGGCTAAGTGTGTGTCGATAGCACCCTGCCTCATAAATCATTACTGGAAGGAGGCCTTGGGAGGTTTTGCCTGCGCAAAGCGCAGAGGGAAGGCTTGACTATCGTTGACACATTTCAGCAGAGCCGACCCTCCGTGCCCCTAGGGGTCAAGGGTCATCGATGGAACCCAGACACCCCCACAACCCTGGTTTCTCCAGCCAACCCACCTCTAATCCCCAGCGGGCCTAGCAGTGGCACCCTTTTGATTTTTAAGTAAGACAAAAGGTCAGTCGTCACCCTGCCCTGTCTTTACAGTGATCACCTTTGCTGTACGTGACAGTTCTTCTTTATTCATGATGGATCTCAGTGTCTGAATTGCTATAAACTGAATTAATGATTAGCAGAGTTTTAGGTTTACAGAATTAAATATCTGAAGTTAGTGGCAGTGGCATGAGTGAATGGTGCTATGGGCCACGGGGCACTATTGTTGTCACCGTCTATCTTTTTGGCTATCTGTGTTAGCCTCACTCAAACTCCTCTTTACCGCCTCCTGGGCTGAAGGCACCTCATCTCCTCAGTACATGCCTGCATATCAGAATCAGAATCAGAGAAACTATATCAGCCAGATGCTGCATCTACCCACAGCACTCCTCTTCTTTTTTCTCTCCTTTCTGACCTCTTCTGTGCTCCCTGTGATTTTCTCCCCATGTAAAGAGGCAAATAAAGAATTCAATCTGATCCTCTCTTGCAGCTAATCTGCCTCTCTCAGTCCGTCTGTCTACCTGCTGCTCTCCATGCAGTGGTCAGACAAGTATAGTTACCCTTTGCAGTAGCAGTCATGGGGCCTGGGGATCAGGAAGTGATGGGTAGAGGTGACAGGTCCTTTGTTGGGGATAAAGACTCAGGGCACATGGCTAAGTATAGAGTAAAGGGTAGGGAAATCAATGGGTGCTTTTCATTATGCTAACTAATGCTCCTTTGCATCCTCTCTATGCCTGTGACCCGGAAATCATTCCTCCTCTGCCAAGATGGAGGATCTTTCAATCATTTAATTGCAACTCAAGGAGCAAGGAGGCTTCTGGAGGAATTTAGGAAATACAGGTCTATCCCTCACAGATGTTTTTTCAAGTGGGTGACTTATAATTGCTGCACCTCTACATGTCAGTAAGTAACTGATGTCACTTAAGACTGAAGCAGTGGAATCAATGATTTCTCATTTGGTAGCTTTGGCTCTTCCTTCTGTGCATGTCTTCCTGAAATATCTCTGACACATCTTCACCAGGAGAAGCTACAACTTGAGAAGGGGACCTAACTAAAGAAATCAAGGTGATTTTAGCATGAAAAATACTTTAAATACCAATGGGTCTTATGCAGTTGTATGTCATTCTTTCCTCAGTTGTGGTGCATTGAAGCCATTTACTCAAATATACTTAAGTACAATAGCCAAGCATTTTTACTTAGGACAGCCATTATACATATATTTCTTTTGCATGTGATATGTTGCTTTCATTTATATAAAGAATCAGAATATTTTCACTTTTGCTGGCATTACATACAAATCTTTACATACTCGCATTAGTTAAAATAGTCATTTTGTGTTGCATGCTTGAATATATAGATGAAAGGGATCCATTGATGTTGACGAGGGATGTTGGTGAAGCAGAGCATACAGTATGGATTTGGTACACATTGTTGATTGTTGTTGGTCCCCATGAGCCTCTCCACCACTGCACCCTACCTCTACCCTATGGGACGGCCCTGCCAGGGGGTGCAGGCATGGGACCAGGACACTCTGCCACCAAGGGGATTAATTGGTGTGGCACCTCTTTGGTGCACATGGTCAAAGCAATTAAATAGTGGCCCTAGGCCCTCAGTTTGCTATTACTAAACCAGTGACAAAGCTCCAAATTGGGTCTTATTCTCCTTGTGCTCATAGTTCAGTGCATATGCGAATGAGATGAAACGAATTCTGCATGTGTCTGCAGAATTTGCTTTATGATGTGTGAATAAAAGCCAGAAGGATTGCAGGTGTGGCAACATCAAAGCTTTAACTGAGGTAATTTTAAAAATACATTATAATTTGTGCTATGTGCATACATTAGTGAATATATATATATTATATGTGTCTGGATGGACATTTGGATGTACGATGTGCTTATTGTAAGCATGGTATGGTGTCTTTCACATCTCTCCCACTCCCTGCAGCCGTCAATTAGTGAGTCCGGGTGTTCGAAGGCCTTGTGCTCTTTCACATGAGCCTTTGTTGCTTCTGTCTCCCGTGCTCTGTCTCCCTTATGTTTGAAGTTTGAGAAAAGACACAAGGCAGGTTACTGTAGCTTTTCTCTGGGGTGTTGGTTTCTAGCTGTCATCCCTCTGTTAGCCCGCATGGGTATGAAGACCACAAAGTCCTCAGAGCCTTCAAACACAAGAGGAATACACATGAACACACAAATGACCATTGCCAACTAGATTTATTCAGTAACAGATGATAGGACATATTTTTCCAATAGTTTTTTCTGATCAATTACCAGATTTTGTTTCTTATACAAAGATATATAAAGATTTAGCAGCAGAGCTGAACCAAAATTAAGCCATAAAAAGAATCCAGTATATCAATGTACATTTATCTCTCAGCTTTCAGTGTCAAAACTGCTGAAAAGTGATTCCTAATATTTGTATTGAATAACTGACAGAGGCATTAAGAAATTTAAGAGATTTGGCTAATACTTGTTGTCCTTTTAAAAACAATTCAGCCTATAAAGAATCAAAGCACTTGAATACGCTTTGTTTAGATTGCAGACATTTGTCTAACAAAGCCAGCCGTGTTAACCCCCAACCACCTAGCAGCCCAGCCGTTCCGCCCAGATCTCCAGACACTGGGCTAGAGAGAAGCGTGAAGAAGGGGGCCAGACTGCAAACCATCCATCACATCCATCTGACCTGCCCTGCAGTGTTGAAAAGACCACGGTTATCACTCACCCCTAACACTGTCATCGATGTCTGTCCTTAGGAGTGCACACGTGTACACACACAAAGACACTGAAGCAGCACGCATATAGACAAGCTACAACATCTTGGCAGTCAGTCCAAAATGTCCCGTCACCTCCTGTCCTTCGCTCGATTGCACTCTCATGACCATTCATCAGCCTTCATCATTCACAAAAATGCCAACATGCTCAACAGATGGCTCCAACCCAATGAGATCACAACGAATGACAGGTAAGTCCCAAAAGAGACCAGCCACATTTGTCTGCGCTGGAACAGTTCTGCAAAGCTGGTGTCAGCTTGGACCTAGACTGGTGGAGGCCTTTGTGCTGATCTGAGTTGGAGCTAGGCATTACAATACAATAGCTTGTATTGTCCCACTGCCTCTCAGCTTTATTACATATGTATGTGTTGATTGCTCCAAAACAACAATGCTGGTGGATGGCATTAAGCACCAACAATAACAGTGATGCTTGGCGCTCCTACTCAGCGTTGGATGTTTATCTAACAAACCTCTGTGTTGACGCCCATCACGCAATAGTGTGAAATACCAACACAAGAGCCAGTTTGGGAATATCATGAATGGGGAGTTTATAGGCTTTTTTCTTTTTCCAGAGCCTATTTCAGTAAATTTAACTATGTGAGCAAGGAACAATGACAGATGAATGATTGTCATACTGGTGTTTCCTCTATTACACGTTACAGCCAAAAAGAATAGCAAACAGCTGCCTTATCCAAAATTTAGCTTAAGTCTGAGTTCTGAGCTTAGTCTAGGAAACTAGTAAGATCCACACTGTGTAGATTTGAGAAATTGATAAAGAGACCATGGCAAAATGGACACATGAGAGAGATCCATAGGCTCAAAGGTCATCTGGCCCACCCACGTCACTGTGGTGTAACAAGCCTGCAGGGAATGCTGGATCGTGCTGGTCGAAAACCTTGGGTTTGTCACCCGCCCAACCCTTCAAGCATCACAACACGCCCGAGCAGGCCAAGCTATGTGCCACCCCTGCTGGCACCCTGTTGTATCAGAGACCTCCCCACCCTTGGGTCCCATTCACACTCAACCACACATGGGCGTTTGCAGACAACAGCCATCTCTGATGCCCTTCTGATTCGCTCTGCTGGCATTTAGCTGGTGAAGTTCAGTGTGTGCGTATGTGTGTCTGTTTGCTTCATTGGGGCAGCAGGGAAAAGGGACTGAGGTGACAAGAGTTGTGGTGCAGATGTCTGCACAGCTAGCGGAGCCTCATGAATGGCAACTGTTGTGATGGTGACGGGGAAACGCGTTGGAGGCCTGGCCTACGCACTCCAGTCATCTGAATGGCCGGAATTCAACATGGTCGAAAGACAAGCTCATGCGTGCAGACTGGAAACAATGTGGCCTCTTCATTACTTTTTTTTTTCTATGTCTCTCTGTTACTGTCACTCTTTGGTCTTTAATTTTTAATCATTCCTTCTATGTAGCTGCAAGTTTCATTATGCCAGTAGTGTCACTGGCACATATAAAATATATACTATACACTGATAGATACTATGACTGATGCATTCCTAATAATACTTTAAACATAACTAGTAATTCTTTCAGGAAAAAATCAGTTGAAACAAAGGAACAAAGATGAATAGGAAGTCAGCGTAATTGATTTGAAGTGGAAATGTTATGATTGATCTGTTGATTAGCTGTCTGGAGCTTAAGCCCTTTTTAACAGCAGTCATATGTCTTTACTCAGGGGACCATAAACCCTGGCCTCACATGAACAGATATATGCCATGGGTTCTTTTTTTTTTTACCGTGTTACTATCAAGACTATGAGACAAAAGAAATTCATGATCTAATAAGGTAATGCTTGCAGCTGATGAGCATTTGACACAACACAGAAGGTGAATCAACTACGTGTGTGCTGAAAACACATGTTTCAGAAAAGTCTCCTGCAGTATCTGTTTACTGCATGTAAATACAAGTGCATACACAAAGATGTACACAGCCCTCATTTACTGTTACTATAAATGAGATTAGTATGTATTACCTCACCTCACACTGACTGCACACAAAACACAACAACAGCCAGCAAGGAACCTCAAATATGATTAGATAACATTTATTGATAGAGTACGGCAGATGGATGGTAAGCTATCTAGGCCTAAGACTGCAGTTTAGGCACAGCTTCACTGAGAATCAGCAGTGGCACCTTAGCTGGACAGATGCCCTGTTACTAATGAGAAAAGGTGACAAACTGGGAGGCTGGGGCACAGAAAACACAAGAAAGAGGCACATAGGGAAATGAGGCATTTAAACATGACTGGTGTCATCCTGTTCCTGAAATTTAGATGAGTTATCTCCAATGTATGTGTAAAGGCACACATGCATAGTAGTAGAAACCTCATGTTTATGTCTAAAAATGCCAACCACATAGTGAAACAACACATGCACGAGGGGAAAAAATAAAACACTAGATAATGCTTAAAGCATGCAAATCACCTGCCTTTGCCAGCATTTACAGGAGACTAGAATTTGAACATTTTCAGTCCTGTCTTGCCCTTGTTTTACCATCAACTTCTCCCTTATGTTTTTTTTTCTTTTAAATTGACAGTCAGACTACAGTAAAATCTTTTATCCTGACTTACAACAGATAAATCCCTCACCCACCCACCTCACACAGTGGAGAGATAGACTGTAAAAGTCTAACAAGACTGACTAAGAAAAGGATTCTTGTTTGAAGCAGGAAGGGGTTATTGTTCACTAGAAGCCTGGGCGTGGGCATCATGGCAGAGATTAGCTACAGAGAAACATTATCTCTCCAGGCCAGTTTACAAAACCCAATGAGGCCAGGACTGGCATAGTTTGGCTATCTAGGTACTTTATGTTCTAAGAGGCTCTTGTCTCCTATATGAACAAAGTTAGGGCTTGTTGTTGAAACCCAGAGGGGTGAGTCCCTGCTTTCCTCCCACCTCCTCTCCTCCCTGCTTCCCCTCCTCTCCTCCTCCCTGGCCCACGGACCAACTGCAAGGCTGCTGGAGTTCAAGACTGGCCACGTGTTGGCCATTACACTCCCACAATGACCTTGTTGAGCTCAACATTTAGAGTCCCATAAAAACATTATTGTCCAGTTCCTGGGATCATTTGTCCACTACCACAAAGGCTCAGAGAAAACCAAAATGTTAACCACCCCCAGGGTTTTGCGGAGACACATTTTTCAGATTCTCCCCCTTCTCCGCTCTACCCATCCGCCCTCCTGGTACCACATTGCACCCACATTGACGCACTTCCCAGCAGTGCCCACAGGGTACTCCTACACCAGCACATTCAGATATAACGCGAGCTGCATGGTCAAAATGCTGCCCCATAAAATAGCCATTTTGTGTGTTGTACTACAAAAGAAGAAAGCCAACAATAATGTCCATTCTCCTCTGCATACATCACCATTTCTGCTTCCCCCCTCTCATTTAATTGACTCCTGCCCTGAAATTGTCCCTGTTTGTCATCTATCAATCTATGCACCCATCTTGCCTTCCGTTTTCAGATGCATAACTATGGGCCCATAACAGCTAAAAGTCCCTAATGGTCATTCAGTCTCTAAATATGTCCACTTCATAACGGCTCAGTGCATGTACCTGCTGAGTGAATAGGCAAGGTCGTGCCAGTCTATTAGCCATATTAAAAACCAACCCATTATGGTAATTGGCAAGGTCTAATGCATGTACAGGTTGCTTAGCGCCCATGTATTAGCTCTGATAGATGACTCAGTGATTAGCATTGAAAGCTACATTGTATTACAAGACTGCTTTTTGCCCCACTGCTTGGCGTCCTCTGATCCTGTCTCTCAATGTGGTGACCTCTACTGTGGACAGATACACATGCCCCTGACCAAATGTTTCATGCTGGGAACCAGAATGTCTGCTATGGATGAGTTACTTACTGTGACAATCACAAAGACCTTTTTTTTTTTAAAATATAATTATTTAATTTCCATTTGGTTGAGAAGATGAGAAAGGGTGGAATGCACATGTTGTTTTATCTACCTTACCTTTGCCTAAATCCACATGTAAATACAGAAACGTAACAATCTGGGGACCTAATGCACACAATTTTAATTATGCCAAAAATTCTTAAAAGACAAATATCTTACCTTTGCAATTGTTAGGTATATTGTACAGACTAAAAAAATTCAGGTTTTCTTAATTCCCTTTTTATTGGACAGTCTCACAAGTCAAAAAGCAGTCAAAGACTTGAACTGAGAATGTGGGAAGGAAACTGAAAATTTAAAAAAACAAAAAAAAATACCCAATTTTGACAGCAGCGTTAATGCTTCACTACAAGTTTTTAATTTAGAAAGCCATAAGGGAAATGCTTTGCCTTGAGTATCCAAATCACATTTCATTAAATTTTACCATCTGTCCTAAACCACCGGCACCCACCCCAATCCTTGTCTTATTCCCAATCCAGAGCTCGCATCCCCTGCTCTGTGAGCGGCCCTGACTGAGTCTCTCAGGGAAGGGAGTAGATTCTCCTTTCATCCTCTCTTAGAGGACAAACATCAGTCCCATCTCACTGCTCATTCATATTCATGAGCTGCTTATAAATATCTGATAGCCGCCTTGCTACAGCTGTTTAGCTGGGAAAACAACATAAAATGTGTTATATATATATAACACACAACACGCACACGCACACACACACACACACACACATATATATATATATATATATATATATATATATATATATATATATATATATATGTGTGTGTGTGTATATGTGTGTGTGTGCGTGCGTGTGTGTGTGTGTGTATATAAATGAAAAACACTTTTACCGAATGGTCCAATCATAAGCACATAGGTGCTTAAACATGTATTGTATTGTTGTATTGTTCTCGCTTTCAAACATATATGTCCACCAATTGGAGACTAGATCTCAGCTTGTCTCCCAGTGGTTCTACCTGCCGGGCCCCCTGATACCATCGCCTCATTGCAGGGCTATCGCTCTCTCTTTTTCCCTCTCTCTTGGTTTTAATTAAAGTTAAGTGTGACTATAGAATAAGAGAGGAATCCTTAAGTGCTGTATTTACCTTCCCTCTGACAGGGCTCATGCTTATCAGTAAGGCTGAAGCACTGGAGCCACGAGACAGGGACTTCTCAAAGGTCTGAGTAATCGCTTGGGTCCCTCTCCCTCCCAACAAATAAACCCATGCATACACTTTTTCAATCTAAGCATACCTACCTTGTAGCACATCTCTCCCTGTTAATGCAAATGGAATACAAATGCTTCACACTTTCACTTGTGAAAGGGGAAATTCTTACGCTCAGTTATACGGTTGCAGTGATTCATGGTAATTATTCTTTTAATCTCAGACAAACAAGATTTTTTTTTCTGTTGTTGAAACATTTCACTTGCTGTTTAGCCTGACAATTGAAATTTTCTCTGGAAAGATGTAATTGACTTCTAAGTGTTTTAGAAAAGCTCATCTATCATATTATCGCTATCATAATGTGTTACATGGAGTGACAAAATGAATAAAAAAAACAAAACAAAACAATGAAAATGTTGTAGAGTCCTTCCCAAACCGCTCCTCACTAGGAATGCATTTGGATCACAGGCTCTGAGGGACAACTGGAGGATAAAATCCAAATAAATAAAAATTAACCTCAAATCTTTCCTGACATTCAGCTCATTTTTCCACTAAAACACTCTTGTGTTTTGATTTCACTACTAAAAAAACTTAGTTCAAGTGTGTGTCTCTAATTATCTAACATACTTTCATTAAAGATGATCTACGAGATGCAATCACAAAGTTTTTAGCAAATTTCCATTTCAAGGTCACCTTCTTGCATGCTTCTGGGCCCCTTTTTTCAACATTCGCCGGTTTGTACATTGTAAATTTGCCTCCCAGGTGCAGGCTATCAATGCAGAGTCCTACTGTAGGATCCCGAGGCATCTGTGAGAGAACTCAAACCATCTAAACTGTGCCTGATGCTGCTATGTACTAGCTCAGAATGCATTGAGGCTACTTCCACACTTACATGGGGATTTTATCTGCTTTTGTTTAAAAAAATATCTCCAATATGAAAATGAAAAAGTGACATTAAGAGCATGCTAAAGCAACAGGTGGTGATATAACCCTAATGTACAGAAATATTGGCCATAAAAAAATGCAAGCAGTAACACAATAAGTCTGACATAAAAAAAAGAAAAAGATGCACACCTTTGATGTTACAAGACAACGTTAATAAAGGGTTTTAAAAAAATAGCAGTCACAATGGAAGCAGTGCAGTGCAGCCAAAGGGGAGCTAAAAGGGAGAGTGGCAAAACTGATATCAGGTATGATTATTGTTTTTATAGACAGAGTGTGTCATGTTCACTGTACGTCTAATTGGTTTCTATTAACTCAAAGAATGGTTTGATATTTTGGATTTTTTTTTTGTCTTTCTTACAGAGAGTTAGTTAATATGATTGATACTATCCTCTCTGCTTTTCTGTTTGGTAGATATGAAGCTAGAGACAAGAGAAATATTGCATAAGAATAAAGACGGGCAAGCATGGCTATGTGGAGAGTTGTACTTGACCAGCACCAGTGACTTCCTGAAGCCAGTGATCCAGTGGTAAGCAAATGCTTCATGGCTGTGGTAGAGAAGGTTAGTGGTTTGACCCTTATCTGCCCCAGTCTCCGTGCTGAAGTGTCCTTGGGCCACATACTGAACCTCAGATTTCCCCTGATACATTCATCTGACTGTGTGTGAGATTGCTAGAAAGCACTTTGTTGAATAAAGTGCTGCGTGAATGTTGTTTGTAATAAAAATGCTTTGAGCTAGACTAGAAAAGCTAAGCTGTTCCTTTAACATTTATTTTTTGTATGGCTCAAATAAATAAAGTACGTGTTCTGTTGTACAGACCTTTTACTAGCTGTTTCTACTTGTTTCTAGTGTTAAATTTAAGAAGTTTTTTTAAATTCATACATGAAAGTGATATTGACACGCTGATTTGATTCTATGCAAAATAATGCATTTTACCAAGATATCAAAGTGTCTCTTTAAATTTAACACTTTCTTTTTCCCATCTTTAATATTTTTGAACTTTCATTGTTCATAAATTCTCCTCCTAAGTGTTGTTTTCAAATATGAGCAGGTAGCTTACAGACATTTACAATGCAGAATTCCTGGGGGAGGAATACAGAAGGGGCCTTTTTTCCTAGTGCTCCAGATTAGACTGGTGATAAGAGCACCTTCCTATCACTCTCTGCTAGTGGCTTCCTAATCACATCGCTGCAACTGATACAGAGGCCGAAACACTGAATGTGAGAGTAAGAGTGAGCAAGAAGAAGAGCGATAGGATGAGCAGCAGAGAGAGAGAGAGGGGCAGCTGAAGACACAGTCTTGAAAATCAAACGCCACAATCCACCGTGAGCTTAGCACAGCACATATACAGCAGCAGCATTCAGAGGTGACATTGCAATCGGTGGTGAATACTGTCATATGTTTACTGCACTTTTAGGAAGGTGGAAGCCACAAACTGCACTTATGAGGAACTCTTACAGTGTTACTTGTGATTTTATTTTTATTTTTTTAATTTACTGATACCTAAACCACTTCCACTCTGCTCCACTTCTCTGCCAACTCATTAGAAACATTAGAATTGCTGATGCCGGCAAGAAAACACATTTTGCTTCGGTCTGAAGAATATCTTTGTTCTGCTTCCAATACAAATAGAAGGAGATTTAAATATTGCTCCTCTGGAGTGTGCCTGGGTGGCTCTGTGAGAGTGAGGCAGAGAGTCTGTGCATCTGAAGTTGAGCCGCTACTGGTTGTGTATACCAAAGGATGAGCTATTATGTGAGCTTGTATGTGTGTGTGACTGTATGTGTGTTCCCACAGGGTATTTCTGTTCCTTGTGGGGAGTACAGTTAAAGTGAACAATAGGCAGTGCTGCACTGCACCCTATGCTGCACGATACTACAGACGATCAACAAAAGGAAGGCTTCAGCTTTCTACATGAATCTGGAATCCTGCTTGGTCAAATAAATGGTCAAAAATGTTGTGAGATTTTGGCCCCCAAGGTCATGCGTTACTCGTACAAAACAACTCAGGAGCTGATAAAAAGGGAAAGAACTGCACTTGCAGATAAGAGAGGTGAAATATAATGACTGAAAACAGCAAAAACAACAACAAAAATGTAAGTAAACAGAAGGTGGAGACATAAAAACAGAAAAGGGTGGGATGGTTAAAGCTTGCTAGCTTTCCTCATTAGCCATGCAGAGCATCTTGGCTGCTCTCCCACACCTCCCGGCTCATCATCGCCTGAGCCGTGGCTGCCAGCGCACCCCCACTTCCATGAACCATCCCTCTCTGCCTCATCCCTCCATCCCTTTCCCCCTCCCCTCCCGGCCCCTATAATCACACCCGCAATCACAGC
>VVHJ01057849.1:26653-45149 GCA_015107715.1 Tylochromis polylepis | reverse complement strand
TCCGTTAACAAACCTCAAGGGTCATTAACTTTAGAGATGGCTTATGGGGGACAGGATGGCCTGTGAGAGTAGTCAAATGAATTATGAGCCTTTTGACAAAAGAGGAATGCCTGTCTATATCTTTAAAATCAGAAGGTCACCCACTGCCCACCCCTGAGCCCTGCCTCTGCACCCCTGCATAAGAGTCCTGTTACTGGGGAGAATGAAAGGAGAGCTTGAGGAGGAACAGTGACTTGTCTGTGCTTGGGTCGCATAGTCGGATTGGGGTCCCGGAACTGCGCACACAGTGTTTTGACCCCCGGGCTCTCCTCAACGACCTCCACCCCCTCCGCTTATGGACAGTGAGCCTCAGGGTCCCGGTACACACACGCCCTCATAGGAGTGTGACGCAGTAACAGAGGGCAGAGAGGGTGAGAGGAAGGCGTAAGGAAGGAGGAGGGAGAGCTGGCTGAGGATGCAAATCACTTGTACTGGGTACAACAGAATTCTGACATAAATCGTCAAACACACAAGAGCCTTGTTTATGCTTTGATTAAAGTGAAATACATCTATCTGTGCACTAGATACTCGAGATGTTTATTATATAGGTGTATGTGTAGAGGTATTTGAAAACATCTACATTAACAGAACATTTTGTATTGCCAGATTTGTCAAGCTGTTCTTCTAGACGAGTGCAACCAAAGCAAGCAGGAGTCCTGCTATCACTCTTTGCCTCTTTTGGCCCATTCTGAGCTATTGGCGCACCTTTCCTGTGGTCAGCAGAGTTTGGGCCAAGACCTGTGGTCCCTATCCTGCAGCTTCTATGCCTCTTACTTTTCCTGATGACACATTCACTAGGTTCCCTGTCTGCCCTCTTTCCCCCCAGTGGTTCCCAGGAGAAACTGATGGATGGGCTCCGTTTATGAAGCTGCTGCTACCCACAAGGATCAATCAAGACCAGGTCACTGTGAACTGTTGCTGGGCATCAGGTATTCAATTTGTTTCAAAGTACTGGAAGTAAGTAAACATATTCGTATTATACCTGCTATATGTACAGACAACATAAAAGATTGGTGGAGATCGTGAGACAAGGAACAAAAAAGTCCAACCTCTATTTATTTTTTTAAAGTGTGCTTGCTTTGCCTAAATCATGATGCTTCCCTACATTTCAGGGAGTTGAGCAACTTCAGTTGCTTCACACAGGAATGGGATATCAATGGCTAACTGGAAAGGGTTTGACGGACAAGTTTTATCATCAGCATATTGTACAATTGAATGCGCACCTATTTGGTTAATTAAATTTTAGTTTTTCGCACCTTGATGTCCAGTAAGATTCTTAGGCAGCATCAAATCAGTTCGCTGAAAGAGAACTACCTGACAAAAATGAGCTAGCTGTAACAATTTGTCTCTCAAGGGGGCCTTTTAACAGAGATGTTGTTGCATAAGCACAGCTGCAGCTAATAAAATTAATAATGGGTAATTTTGATTAAAGTGAGCTAATGAGCAAGCATTGGCAATAGTGTTATTGTTATCGATGCTTGCTAACTGACACCTAAATCATTTTTAATTTTATTAGCTGCAGCTGTGTCTACCCTGCTGCGACATGTGAAAAGGGCCTGTTAGAGGTGTGCTGCATCCCAAGTCAAGGGCTGCAAACAAAGACGTGTCCTTCAGAGGCTGAAGGCTAAGCCAAGCCTGTGTCTCCACCACAGAAAGCAGTCCAGCTATGCTTCACTTCAGAACGTAAGCAATGTCCTCAGTTGATGTTAAAAATATATAAATGTTACTTCATTTTTTTGGATAATGTATCAGAGCTTCCAAAATATTTAACCTTGGTATACATGTCAGTTATTCGGGACAAAATAACACATTACTAACACATCATGGGTATCTCAACGTTCAAGTATTACACGTGTAATATGGAGAACTACCAAAGTTGTCCTCAAATTTGGATAAAGAGAATGTATTTCTTGATGTTGCTGTGTAAATGGGACAGTTACTGACTTAAAGAGCAACAACGCATGAGTGAGAAATTTTATGACCTCAGTCTGACACAAAAAGCAAATAGTAGGTCGTACTTGTAACTCAGTGGTACTCAAACTGTGGGGCAAGGATGACCTGGAATACAGTGCACAGCCAACCTCAACTGAATATGGCATTTATTTAACTACAATTCAGCTTGGATCTTAATAATATTATTATTACTACTACTACCTGTCAGAAAAGTGTGAGGTGTGGGATGCAAGTCTTTTTCAGCTTCTTAAAAAGCGTATGCTAAAACAAGTTTAAGAGACACTATAGTAACTTCTGGGAACAAATGCACTTATCACTCTCTCTTCCAGTTGCCTCAGATTGGAACAGTCATGAAGAACACTAATGCCCCCTAGTGGTAGAAAAACAATTATATTTCTTAGCTGACCAGATCATACAGCCTCCTCGAGTCACAGAGCCTGAGAGCTCTCCACTAATCATAAGTTGTCTCCAAATCAAGAAATTAACTCCAATTACAAGTTCTTTTGATATTTATTTTAAACAAATTAAGCATAGTTGATAAATATATACAAAACTGATTTTTTATCCTTTGCCTCTGCTGTGCAGATCCATAGGAGAGAAGTTCATTATTTCAACAGTGATTTTCTTTCCCTCCTCTTGTCAACGTTTCCTCTTAGCCTCAAACTTGTAAATAGCTGCAGAACTGGTCGTCTCCCTCTTTACCTTCACTTTCTTGCACTTATCCTGGAGCAGAGGGGAAACATTAAAAAAAATATTGAAATGAAGACAGTCATAGCACACCAGCACCAAAACACTTAAGAATCATGTCCTCCTCACCTGCAGGTCCTTACGGGTCTGAATTTTCTGGCTGATGACAAACATTTTCTTTTCTCTGTCAATCCTTTGGGAAAGAATCTTGTATTGATGTTTCCTTTGCTTTGCCAGTTTCTACAGGTACAAAACACATACTCCTATCACTGGAATGAAATGCCGAATCTTAAACGTTATTATCAATGAACAATTCTGAGGAGCTGAATCTTTAAGAAATATTCAAAAAATGAATAAACATCATCTCCACAGACCTCCAGAGTGCGTGGCTCTACAGCTCCCTGTATTCTCTTAGTTTCCAGTGTTTCCAGAGTTGGTCTGTTGTACACTCTGTCCACCAGCTCCGGAGCTGTGTTGAGGTGGTCCGCCAGGTTAAATGACTGCACTGAGGGGGGGGAAAAACAAAACAAAACAACTTCTCAGGCAATCTCAAGACTGAAAGCACAAGAAGAAAAGGATAAGTGCTGTGCACAGCACTTAAACATTTTTAACCACTGAATACTGAATTTCCAAGCACTCACTAAACTGATTAAATCTACCAAACACTTATATTTACCTTCTTTTTTGGAGTCCACAAAAAATGTGTGCTTGTTTTTTGGTTTACTCTCTGCATCCAGAAGATGGAGCTCTCCTTTCAGCCTCTCAATTTTCTGGAAGTACATCATATACCGAGAAAGATTAACCAAGGCACCACCACAGATATAAATGATGGAGATAATATCTATGCTCATGCTGCTGCTGCTGCTGCTGCCACTGCCCTTAAACTACTAGACACATGTACCACCACAGAACCCTTTCATTCATTACTGCAGATAGCTATTGCAATTTCGGCTTTTCAGGAACAGAATCCCTTCATCCTCCTTTATATTCAGTCTACTCTGTGGAGCCTTTGGAAACTGAATTGGTGGTTGGTTTGACAGTTTTCTCAGGGGAACAACTTTTACCATTTGGTTTAACATTTAATTGTGATGTGTCGCAATGACTTGTATGTTGATAAGTTATTTCTTTGTGGTTTTTTTAGGTTTTCTTTGCGTTTTCAGATTGTGAACTCATGCTGTTTGAAAACGTTATGCACAATACGCATGTTAAAAATATTAGTGTAAGGATAATATGTAGCCTGGGTACACTAGTCTGCAAAGTAACCACTTCCCAAATGGTGTTATGAACAATAACTAGTATTTAAGAATTACACTGCAGTAGCATTGCTTTTAACATTTAAGGGCTGTAATTTATATCTACACCATTCTTCACCTTTGCTATTCATGTGTATTGACTTTTCATTTTCAAATCTTCACAGGTGCATTTCTTATGTCTAAAACAAACACTGAATAATTCTCACTAGGAACACTTCCCTCTTCATGCATGCCGCATTCACTTGTTACTGGTCCTACATCAGCAGCGTGTTTGGGGTCATGATCATGCTGAAAAATGAAGCCGTTGCCAATCAGATGTTTTCCAGAAGGCATTACATGGAGACTCAAAATCTCACAGTACTTTGAGTTCATAATTTCATAAGTTTTAACAAGATCTCCAACACAACTGGCTGAAATGTTGCCCTATGCCATGACAGTGACTGTGTTTTCCAGATGGCCGTAGACACTCACTGTCGTACCTCTCTCCTGACATACATACTGATGACAATTTGAAGCAAAAATTTCAAATTTGGATTCACCACTCCATAAGACCTGTTGCCACTGATTGTCAGCCCAGTTGTTATTTAATTTGGGATACCTCAGCCTGTTTCCGTTCCTTAAGAATGGCTTCTTGTCAGGCCATATTTATTCCTATTTTTTTAAGCACATGACTTTCAGTTATTGTTCATCTGCTGCAGATACTTTTTTAAGCCGTGCCACTTCTGTTGTCCTCCCTTTGGTTTTCAGATAATAGCACTTTGCCAAATTGTCTTTTATGTGTAGACAGAATAGTGGTTAATAAATTGAGGAGCATTTTTAATGCTTGAATGAATGACAGATCAGTATTAAATACCATTTAAAATAATTACAAGAAAGTCTGGCTCCTTGAAGCAGCATATAAAGAAATGAAGAGTGACTCAAGCCTTTTGCACATTACTTTAGCACATAGTTACTGGTTCAAAGACATTATGATGTCACCAGCCAACTAATTATCTATCAGACAGATGCCTGGTGTAATCCAGTAAGATGACTTGTAGTAAATGAATCATACATATATGGGAGGGGAGCTCCCATATATGTATGTAAATATTCAGAGTTTATTCATCAAAACTGGTCAACAAGCATTTAAAAAACAAAAATATTTTAATCTAGCATTTTAATCACGCTAATTGAACAGACAGCAGGAAAATGCAAATGTGGTTAAAAAGCCAATGAGATGAGTTCTGGCCAGTGAACCTATTTTCAGTGAAAAGTGATCCTATTACCACGTCAGTTTTGCCATGGTGGTACTATTTTTTTTCTCCTGCATGATTTATTAAGTGGAAATTAAGGGTTACCTTAACTTCTGCCACCCTTTTCATCTCCACGTAGTTGATATCCTGCGTCCTCATCACTTTCTTCTGTTCCTCCGTCACCTCCTCCAGCTCCTTTGGTTTTTTAATTACGTGAACTCCATCCTGTCAACATGCCACAAGATAAATAAAAGGCTCAGGCAAAATTCATATATGACCCCATCTATGAAGCAAGGAGTTGCTTTTTGTTGCTTTCATACCTGCAGTGGAGAGCTGATCATCTTGAAGTAAAATTCATCCGGGTTCTTCTCCAGAGCTTTCTTTCGCAGAGCAGCGAGTGTGTTCTGTTTCTTATGATAGTCACTATGCAAGCAGACATGGCGAACTTAAACATCTTACTTTCAAAATGTAAACACACCTATACAGTGTGGCACAAACTTGCACTTTTGCTTACTCTGCACGGAGTTTGTAGTCCTTCTTCTTCTCCAGCAATCCCAATTGTTTCCTAAAGCCGGGCTATACACACACACACACACACACACACACACACACACACACACACAGAGAGAGAGAGAGAGAGAGAGAGAGAGAGAGAGAGGCCAGATCCAACATTAGTATCTAGTGTGTGTGTGTGTGTGTGTGTGTGTCAGAAAAACAACTGCACACACCAGAAGTGTGTTGTTTTGCCTTGGCTAACTGGCTAACGAGCTAGGCAACAACATTGAAACGCTCACCTGAGCTCTTTCATGGTGGTTTCTCTGTCGAGATTTCAGCGCCTTTCTGAACGAGGACATGTTTGAGAAATGACTCCGACCGTACACAAGCAAAGATAAGTTAAAACAGATTAATGTAAGGCTTATTAATCACACACGCAAAGTGCTTAAAGCCCCCTCGCTGCCTCCGGTTTTTGGTGCTTCCTTGTGAGAGGGGCACGTGGGTTCCTGCCTGAGTCACAGCGTGCCGTTTTTCATTTCGCTGCCGCAGATTCGCAACTCAAAGCCCGCTGAAAATATCGTCATATTTACAAAATCTGGAGCTCAGCAACGAGTTGTACAAGTATTTTTAAAAAATAATATTTATCATTTACTTTTTAAAGAAAATTAAACATGTTTTAGACAAATTAGAATAATCGGTATTTTGGTGCTGCCTATTGTACATTCGGGTAGTAACACTAAGGGGCACTGTTGCATATGAAATGTTGATGTACATGCGCTTCAGTGTATACAGAGGAAAAAAGAAAATATTAAGCAAAGCATTTTTAGATATATTTAAATAGTTAAACCCAGCTTCATTATTATATTTTTCTGTGTATTTGTAATCTTTATCCAAAACATACTTTAAATATACAGGCTATTTTTTTAACACTTACAAGGGCTTTCTGCTGAAAATAATACTTAAAATATGTTTTCTTAAAACCCAGCATTTTTCTGATTTTGAATATAGAAGATTTACAGGTAATTAAGTATTTTGACCATTAATCTTTTTTGTTTTATTGATAATTTTAATACCTTTTAAGCCAGTAACATTAAATTATTTAGATTAAGTTATTTAGATATTATTGGTCTACATAGATGGGGAAAAAACAATGAAACATTAACCCCTTATTTAATACATTTTCTTTTAAACTATATGTTTAAAAAATCAGCTAATGTAATGTCATTGAAATCCAAAGCCCTGTAATTTGGTTGTCTTTTGGTTTTAAATGTTGGGTCTATAATACTACAGTCATCGTGCTGTAAGGCTTACTGGCAAAGACAAACTGAATTAATCTTATTTATTATCTAACAAGTATTCTCAGGCTATATACAAGCCAGGCTTGGCGTAGGAAAGAAAACCGCAAAACAAGTGAGGGTCATCATAGTACAGCTAACGTAATATGTGTTTGGCTGTACTACTTATACACCAAATTGCTTTGGTTATTATAATGACAGCCAGCATTTGCCAGAGAGCACAGTTAACACTAATTGGTAATACGTTTATGTTTTTCACTGTGTTTCCGTTGGGATTCCAGACCCCTATTTTGATTAATGCCCAGTCCAACCGGCCTAAAAAGGATTACACAGAAATCCTGTAATATGCCTTAAAACATTCACACGCTCTCAAACAGGAAACAAACTCAATTACACTTAAAACATTTATATGGCTTTTCTTATGGCTATAGAACTAAGACACTGTGACTTTAGCTCACATGCTTGAAATGAAATATATACATGAGGAATTTCTGTGTTTTTCTTTCTTTCCACTCTGAAGATGAGGGTCACGCCTTTTCTCTGCGAGAAAAGATTCTCCACTTCCTGACATTTTGGGGAGACAAAGACAAAGCCGCAACGGCACCAGTCCCCTAATCTCACCCAGGTTCTCAACTCTCTG
The DNA here is from genome assembly GCA_015107715.1 of Tylochromis polylepis. Classification (NCBI taxonomy): domain Eukaryota; kingdom Metazoa; phylum Chordata; class Actinopteri; order Cichliformes; family Cichlidae; genus Tylochromis; species Tylochromis polylepis. The sequence continues at coordinate 37,555 of VVHJ01057849.1, read as the reverse complement.
TGGACGTGGGATGAAGCCAGCGAGACAGAGAGTGATATTCCACTTAACGGCCATTTTCTCCGATGGAAGCCCACTATCTCCTCACCAACCGCAAGGAATTTGTTTTATATGTGTGAGATTTGCCTGGCATGCAGAATGTCTTGCGGGTGATGAGACCTCTGAATGGGATCAGTTTTTCCACATTATGTCACAGGCTTGTTTATCAGTGCGATGGCTAATCACCCCGATTCCTGTGAAGGTTTCAGCCCAAGGCCCCACTGATCCACTCACCCACTAACATGTATTTAACTAGGCAAACACAGACTGCAGCCAGGATTTACGGGTTAATGTCTGCCTTCTGACTTACTGGGCTCCGTGCTGTTTAATTCATGTGAGTATTTATCATTACAAGTAAAATGCCTGGTGAGCCACGGCAGGGGTAAATACTACTTTGGAAATCAGGGACTTGTAACGAGCTGACACAAGAACAGGAGCACAACAGCTTGTGGGTTTGTTCATGGTCAGCAATGGAGGAATGCCCTTGCAGGGCAGATGCAGAGCCACTGGGTTTTCCAATATCGTAAAAATAACACTGCTGACATATTGTGAGGCTGCTGCACTCGGGGTGAGCTCAGGACTTTGGTATGTCTCCCCTGGCCATCGTTGGTCTTCATCTGCAACGGGCCATTTGACCAACCCAGTCGAAAAATGCACGGGCCACAAATTTCTCCTGTGTGATTATTTAGTTGTATCTCCTAAGAGATTGAATAAGTTGTTGCTGTCAGCTGTGGAAGGTAGTGTTAAGGAAATTGTATTTAACTCGTGTCTATTTTCTAGTACTTTATATATATAAAACCTTTATTTTTAGATGGAAATATCAAACTTTTTACTACATCTGGCAGCTACACTTAAAACTGATTTAAGAATTGACTTAGAGTGAACCCATTATGCTCATTTCTATATCCATAATGCCTTTTTCTTGACACACAATTTAATATAATCCCTATTTGCTTCATACCAGTACTTCATGCAGTTGCTCAGTCATCTACTTCCAAGATGCTGTAGTTCTTCTCCCTTTAAGGAAGCCTTTAAGCCAACTTTCTCCTGATTGGCTGCCTATTGCAAACAGAAGATGAAGATGTTTTCATGTAGTTAGCAATTCTCTCAAGCATCTTTCGTCTTATGAATTCCTCATATGGTTGAGTTTAGATAACTAAGAAGGTAAACTTACCCAGCACCCAAAAAATTGAAATCAAAGAGGACTAATAAACAAAACAAGAAGAAACACTCAATATTATATTATATAATAACAGATATCATTTTACCTCAGAAGGATCCTATGAGCACCCCAGATTTATCTGATGCTCACAGTAAATATTGAATAAATAGCTTTTTCCTTGCAATAGAACAGTGTTACATTCTGCTTCTTTATGCCCAGTTCCCGGTAAATTACAACATAGGGGCACTACTGGGTGGGATTCTCACAATAGTCAGTTAACCACAAACTCTTGTAAAACAAAATTGTCTACAATTAAGTGTTGATATGGTGCTTATTTTCTCTGCTTGAGTTTTGAGAGTGTATATTGTGCCATAACTAGTTTTATACTCCAAGCAATCATGGCAGCAAAGTGTAGAAAAAAGAGGTAGGGTTTTTAGATCAGACCTGATGTGCTCTGTAAATAAGCTCTAATTGCTGATATCTTCAAAAGCCTTTTTTAAAAAACTGATAGTCTTGTGATAGGTTATTTTGAGCTTATATTTGATAGATGATAGATAGTGTACTCCACGTGCTTCTCTATCTAAAGCTACAAAGATACTGTAAATTCAATTTAAGTATCCAAACACCCTTTGATTTGTGCTGTTTTGTGCCTCACACCACTGCACATAACGATGTTTTTATTACTTTATAGTGGGATGTCACGATGTCCACTTGCCATCATGTATCTGGTGAAAGCACACACAAATTGGTACAGGACACATTTAGATATCACTCAAGTGGGACATTTAGCAATTTAATAACACCATTGGTCTTGTGCTCAGGGTCACGTTGTTCATTTGAGCTAATTTCCCTCAGATGTTTCAAAACCACATATCCAAGAAAACAGCGTGATGTTTGTAGCGTAGCACATAATAATAAAAAAATTCATTACATGGCATTCACTTTAGACATTATGATCACCGTCCATTTCTGTTCACGATCAAGTCACATTCAGTTGACTCATATTAAGCCTTTAACTTGTTTTGCAAAACTAAAACATAAATGTTTAGGGTAAAGGTCACAGTTAATTTGGTTACAAAGTAAGAAACAGTAAAGGGCTCATCAGACTATTTCGACCACGATGAATTGACAGGCCTATAATCCTGGAATTTGTTTCACACAGCCTGATGGGACCACGCCTCAGAATGTAAAATTAGAATTCATAATTAGGAGGTTGCATGGAAGTGAGGGGTCAGATGAATGTGGATCACACTCTTTCAGTTTTCAAAGAACCATGAAAAACAACGTGCCATACTGTCGGAGGGTTTTGTTTTGAACTTTAACTTAATATGGGATATCGTCCGTTGCTCGTCCATAAACAACCAAGAAACAATGATGCCATATTAAGTGAATCAAATTAGCAGGAATTTATATTGTAGTGTTTAATACATCTGAGCACTGACTTTCTTGGAAAAGTTTTATTTGAATGAGAAGCTTATTGACTGATCGCTGTTCTTATTTACTGATTGTCTTTAAAGGATGGTGATGCAGCTGTTACACAAAGTATGTCCGCAATGTAATACAAACATCTAGCAAGTTATTTATCATACAGTGAAGAGAACTTTTCATCTCTCTGCAATAAATTTAAGTGAAATTTGCTTTAAATAGTGAGTTGAATCCCACTGATAACAAATTGCTAACAGATAGCTGACGATGGACACTTTTTCTTGGCAAAAAACAAAACAGTTCTTTGTGGGTTTAATCAGAGAGTTTTACATTAGTATGTTAGAGCCTTACAGCCAAAGGGCTTGTCAGATGGCTAAAACAGTGTCTGAAACCTTTTTGCCCTGTACACTGGCACATTTCTGAAACTGTCACTCCGCACACGTCACCCAGAGGCTAATCCTTTTTTGTTAGGTGGAAGTGAAAAAGCAGGATAGGTCTGACATTCTCTTGCATGGTCAGTTTTTGTGTTTGCAAAACTGTTTGTGACACTTTTCATTGAAATGCAGTGTAACGTGAATAATGTCTTCCAGGAGAAAGCGCACCTCTATTCACATCTGTGTGGCTTTGTGACGTTTTTTACTTGACCTTTACGTGGCCTTTGATTGAGGCCATCCTAAAATAAGAGTATCAAATAGCTTGTCTTGCAAGAAGCATATAAACCACAGAGAAGGTTTGAAAATTGAGATCATCAAACTGTGAAAAGATTAATTACTGGTTCAAATCACAGATACGATGGTGCGGTGGCTATTATGGTCTTATCTCCGCCTTACTGAAAACTTGCAGAGCACCCTTAAAAGGAACATCTGTGAGAGGGTCTTCAGTATAGCTGCAAACAGCAGCATGTAATAATAACAATACTGACATCCTCAAAATGAAGTCCTGCTATGAGCTTAAACAGTGGTTAAAAACAGCTTTTTTTGGCCACAGGATGATCTTAGAGGCGGCATCAAAGCACCATAGACCAGTATGAGGTCGGTAAGGATTGCTTTGAACTGTGAACTGCAATACTCCAGTGGACTACAAATATGGAGTTGAAAATTAGCACCACAGTTCTTCTTATACATATTGAACTGTTAATTTTTTCTTTCACCAATTCACAAACACAGTTATTTTTGAAACACTTTTCCTACAAAGAGTGTAGTCTTTGTGGTCTTTGCTCTGTTTGAGCTGCTACTGCAGATAAGGTTGAATCCCCAACCACAGAAAGTGTATGGTGACCGAAGACCTGGACGTGACTCCTTAGAAATACTCTTTATCATGCATGGAGGCACTTGTGCCAACGATACTGTGTTTAATGGGTTGGGAACATACTGATTCACTGTAATGACTCAAATGGAGATATAAGGATCATTCACTGTATGACAAAACAGCAGCCAGCTGCATCCAGGGAAAAATGTCACTCCCACTTGTTGAGTCATGACAAAAAATGAAACATGAGGAGTGGAGAAATGACCCACACTTTAAAATAGGGAAGTGTAATTTAACAACTGGCTTTGCTCTTTACCCTTTTTGATAATGTAACTGCATACAAAGGTCAATAAAAGTCACTTAAAAAGCAAGAGACTGGTGTGTTTTAGAAACGCAAGAATGTCTTGATACATAGCAAGGCTGCTTACTGCTGTTCACTTTCACCAGTTAATTTTTATACTTACACAGCATTTAGACTATAGAAAATATAAAGTCTCTATTAGAACTCAAGTCATTAATATCTTGAATTGATCTGAGACCAAAATGTCTGAGCATTTTAACCCTATTATATGCATCCATTCATGCTTTATTTTTTAAAATGTTCTTATATATATATATATATATAATTTTTTTTTTTAACCTGCTTTTCCAGCTCAGGGTGCTGGGGTGGCTGGAGACTATCCCAGCTCTCACAGAGTGAGGGGTACACCCTGGTCATGTCTCATGTGTATTAACTGTAAACATTGCGTGGGAGGTTTGCAGATAATTTCAAATTCATCTGTCAGACCTTTTACTTCTGTCTCCTAGATGCTTGATTTATTAACTAGCCGGCTGATTGCTTGTCAGAATTAATTAAGGAAGCTCGTGAGCAGTATCGCCTTCTCAACAAACCTTATTGTAAGTAGGTTTTTCCTGTTAAGGATATTAATTCGGCTATAATATATAATTCTACTGAAACTGACAGCAGCACGGAAAAAAATATGGCCCGGTTGGGATGTACCCTCCACTGCCTAGACTACGCTCAGGTCTCGTTTGAAGTCGCTGCAGGGAGGGAGGAAGGGAGGAATGTTTTTTGGGGGGGCGGGATCTTGTGACTCACCAGCAACTTCCTCAGTAGTAGGACAAAAGTAGCCGGCAAGCTGCATCCCTCTCTGCCGCAGAGGTTTATCAACAGTCAGAAGAAACACAAAAAGTTGCACAGTTGCGGGCGACACGTCGGAGGAGCGATCTGCGAACTGATCCCAGTCCTGATCTGAGCGAGTGCCTGCTGACACAGAGAAGGAGGCGGGTTACCACTTTGAAGTTACAAAGGTGCCTCCAGACTTCAGAGATTACTCCTGGTAGGATTCAACTTTCTCTTTAAAAAAATATATAGATAGATAGCTACAGACTTTTTTCCTCCTTACTCTCACGGTATTCCTTTTCACTAAACAATACAAACACCTTTCAAATAAGAAATAACTTTGCAAAAGATGGATCATGGCAAAATAAAGTAGACTTCTACATACTGATTCTTGGTGTGGTATTCAGCTGAAAATGCATTTCACAAAGAATCAATGAAATCTCGACTTTAAAGAACTTAAAGTGTTGTAATAACTAGCTGTGTCATTACTTTTATATATTCGGTAAATGGATAATAAATAACAGCCTTTGATTGTGTCTCATGGCAAAAGTTAACTAAAATGAAAAGGCTTAAACAGCCCAGTCTTATGTGAGGCTTACTGAAATGCTGATTACTATTCGTTGTGTTTCATGTGTTTGAACTGGTAGCATTACAGTTAGCTGCACAGTATGAGCTTCATGTATAATTTAACATCTTAAGATCACATTTACTCTGTACTTTTCATGTTGGGAATTGCAAGATAAGAGCAGGCTTGGGCTTGACATTATGACAAGTATTAATCCTTCACACCTTAGTCAAACACAGGGCCTGTGGATAAGCCTGCAAAGTAAAACCCAGAGACATTCAAGGGGGTTTGGATCTTTTCTGTCTGTCTATATGTTTTTCTTCTTTCTTTTCTCCTTTTCTTTTCCTTATTATTGTAAAACAGTATATGCATACATGCAAATAAGGCATAAAACAAATAACATCCACTTAATGGAGAAACAGAGTGTGCTAGTTTTTGTGACCCACTGAACTGTGTCGAGGAAGGATTAAGGAGCAACTTTTGTGTCACTGAAGCTCCCGGCTGAGCAACGTGTGAAGGCCTCACAGAGCAAAGTCCCTCGGGCTTAACTTGTCATTTCTCCAGCAGAATGAAGTGGGGTATGGCAGTGTGCGTCTGGGATGGGTGTGTCTGTACTGCAGCTTCGAGGTTTGTGTTGGGTGTGTATCGTGACATCATATTGCATAGTAGCAGTGTCATCCTTGTGGTGACTATTTGGTGTTTCATCTGTTGTGTCATGTGGGTGCAGTGGGCATGCTGTGAGAGTAACGTGTTCACAAAGGGATAAAGTTTAATCCAAGGATTAAAGATGGAAATGGTGTTTATTTTTATTTCTACAGTGCAAGCAGATTACAGACACAAAGTATTGTGTTTTGTCTTGGGTATAGTTGGAAGGGCTTTCAGGGACACAACAACTGCTCTTGTGCTTACACTACATGTGATGCCAAGTTACAAACTGAAGATGCAAATTCAGGTTTTCCGTTGTGTTAGGAGGATATTTATTACATTGCAGTGCCTGTAACAAATCATTAACAAAGAAAGATTTGGTCAGATTAAATTCTAACCATGCTTTGAATCACCAGGGATCTCTGAAACACTATTGTTACCATATGAAGTTGATATGGCACTTACAGTTGCATATTTGCATATCCAGCAGATAATGAACAGCACAGGCTTTTGTTTACAGCTCTAAAGCTGGCCAAACAGTGAGTATAGCCAGGATATTGACTTTCCTTTCTTAGTTTTGTTCTCTCAACTAGTTCCTCTTTGTTAGTTTTGTCTGTTTGGACCTCAGCAAGTAGTATACAGTCACACTTTTCAGCTTTGGCAAGGAATAGGGTTTAATGAGAGTAGAGATACACAGTGAGCACAATAAAGTTAGGATGAGAACACGAGAAATGAGAAAATAATGAGGCAAAAATGCTGATACTTTTTGCAAATGAAGGAACCTGCGGATCTGGGTGATGTCTTTGTGATGAGCGATCCATTGTCTTGATCCATTGTTAACATTAAAATATTATTAGATTTTAAGTAAGGGCTTGACTCCTGAAACCCAGTGGTTCCTTAAACACATATGTCATTATGGAGCAGCTGAGGCCTAGGAGACAGAGGGGGTCCTCTACTAATTAGAAGGTCACTGGTTCAATCCCTGGCTACTTTAGTCTGTATGCTGAAGTATCCTTGAGCAAGATATTGAGCCCTGAGTTTCTCCCAGTGCATTCAATGGTGTGTGTGTGTGTGTGTGTTGCTCATCATGGTTAGGTAAGGTACTTATACATAAAATAACCTGATGGAGGCTTGTAGTAGAAAGTGCTTAGAGTCCCCATTTAAAGCAGCTAAATGAATTTTTAAATAAGGTGTATTTTAATGCGAAGACAACAACTGTTCAAATCAGCATTCGATCCAGCACCCTTGTTTTCTTTGTGTCACTACCGAATTCATTTGAAGGGATGTGCTCTTTTTTCACCATGCCACCTTTCGCCATTAACAGGTTATGGTTATTATTTTTACACAAATGCTTTGCCACAGCAACAAGCAGAAGTACTAGCAGCCAAAAGACAGTCATTCTGTCCCATTTAGCATCTGGGAAGCTTGCCTTGACAGAGCCCACGGGCTGTATAATGTATTTGTTTGCTTTTTTTCCTCTTCCTCTCTCCCTCTCTGTTTCATTGACCATGGTCACATTCTTCAGAGGTCTCAGTGTTTTCTAAAGGTTTCTCCCTGCATGGTGGTTGGACCATGGCCAGCTCTAAACTGTAGTGGGACTGCAGCTAAATGACTTGAACTGGCTGTAGCTAGTTTTATGTGTTGGCACCATTTGAAATAAGGCCAAGGATAATGATGGAGGAACTGGTGGTCAAGTGTTTGCAGGTGGTTTGAGAGCAGAATATAGATTTGTAGAGAAGTGGTTCTCCCCTGACATTTTGAAGCTGTCTGTCCCTCTGTGGTATATATCAGAGAGCACGTTGGGCAATTTCCACAACAAGTCCTTGTGATATTTGATAAGTTTTACTTTGATTACTGCTTCAGCTTCTTTCAAAGTTAAGGCATGTGTGTCTTTTAAAAAGATAGTGGTTTCTTCCTAATCCTCACTTGCATGCTCCCATGCTTTGGTCCTTGTTGTGTCGTTTTTCTTTTCAGTTGAAAATCGGAAAATTTGATTATCCCAGTACAGATATGAGACTGCAGAACTTGTTTCCAGAATTAAAAAAAAAAAAAAGCAAATCAGTCCAACCTTTAGTTGGTTCTACTGATTAAACAACGTCTGTGTTACATGTGAGACCATATAAGGCAAAATGTAGTCCTTTCTGCTTTAGAGTTAACTATATAGCTAGCCTAAACCATTTTTTTAATGTGTCTCCTCCACCATTATTCACTTCCCTCTTCATTAGGATATGGGGGCGCGTGGCTGGCACCGTGAGTGTGTCTGCATTCCCTGAAAGGGGGGAAATGACCTCAGGTTTCCTGGGGAAGGCCAGGTGCTGTGCTGTTATTGTGAGGGTCGCAAGACTTCCTCCATGGACGCTTTGTTGGTAAACGTCTGAAACATGATCCCTTGAGCCAGGGCCCCTGTGGGAGGTAATGTCCCCCTGCCCTGCCACTACCTCACAATTCATTCATCTTGCCTAACACGTGTAACTGCTCTTCTTTCTTACTGCCGCAGTGTTTAGTCCATATGATATTTTATGTAAAGAGAACTCAAACTTCGTGTAGGCTGCAAAGGCATGTTAAAGGTAACTGACTCTGCATTAATGGGGTAATTATGTTCCTTTAGGAATGTAATTACGGGTCTGTACCTAGCACTTACAATACAGTACCTGCTACGCTTAAAGGAAATACTGTTTTCAGAAGAAATACCAAATTGTGAGGACAGAATTGTAGGTAACTTATAACTACACTCCTACTAGTTTAATACAAGCTAATTATATGGCATGAAAGAGTGGTGCCTTGTTTTGTGTCACACCACCTTTCACCTTATCCATTCAAGTTTTCCACATGTGTCCTAGAAATTTATTACACAATGACTTTATGGAAACCGTTTCTACCTTATCAGTGTTTCCTTTGCAGCATCTCACATGAAACAGATGTTGTTTGGGTGCAGAAATCCTGTCGATTCAATGCTTCGTCATCACATTCAGTTGTGCGCTGAAGAAATGCATTAGTCAGTCATGACTCTTTCCCTGCGCCCTCACCTAAAGGGAAGAGAGTAGGGTCATGTGCCAACAGATGTACAGGACTTGATAAAAGGAATGCCATGTAAAACCTACAGCCATTACAAAGTCTTCCTTCATCTGTCTAACCTGAGTTGTTCCTGAGAGCAGGATCCCAGAAAAAACTGTCGTTAGTTCCTTGGAACTCCTTCAGGTCTGCTGAAACTTTGCCAAAAGGTGTGCAGATCTTTGAATTGCATAATGTTATTGGTTGCTTAATAAATTGGCACCCATAAATGATGCTGTCCTGAGAAAATAGTAGATTTCAACAAAGAGGAAGAATAGTTGCAAGTCCCATCAAGAAAAGGGAGAAGGGAGGACTGAGAAGAAAGCACAAATTCAAAGTCTGTGGACAAATTGCAGGGCTTTTATATAACTGGTAATAAGATGTGTGTTATAAATTCATATAACTAATGGTTATGTTGGGCTGTGGCTAAATCATAGGATAACCTATGGTTAATGGAAGTACTTGAGGAGAGGAATGTTGAGTGAGGAGAATTTCTCCAAGATCCAAGGTAATAAGATGTTATTCCATCCTCATATGTCTGCTAGGAGAGATGAAAAAATAAAGAACCAGTGCTTACACTTCACATTGTAACACCACACTTTTTACATGTGGAATAACAGAGAGAGATTCTTCTGGATAATATCATAATATCATAAGGGAATCACTGAGTTGAAATGATCATGACTTCTGTCACAAGTAGATGACTATAAAGTTAGTGTGTCTGTTACTTATAGACGTTGTGTGAATTTAAACCCTGATCCTGATCCTACACACTAAGATACTTTGTAGGTTACTACATGTATGTTAATCTAACAGCAATCATCAACCTACCTAGAGCTGATTTATTTTTTTAAGGGGCACAACAATGCTCATCATCCTTTCCATTGGATGTTGTTGTACATTGGCTTAATTAGGTAATAATTTGAGAGCATGTGGCAAACAGTCCTTAACCACGCAGTGATGCACAGCAGGCAACAAACACAGCAACAGCGCCTGCAGCTTAAAATGCCACCTTTCAAAACATTGCAACCCCCAGAAAGAATGGGCTGTTAACAAAGAATTTCTCCTAAACAACATACTAGCAGGCCTCTGTTCTCATAACAGATGTCTTGGAAAGGTAATTAAAGCTTGGCTCTGTATACCTGCACTGTTTGTTCCACCACGGCACTACTGTATCTCACCTTTACCCCATGCTGCGGTGGTAGTTGTGTCTTTATTTGGCTGTAACTTCAGTTTGCCGCAATGCCAACTGCGCCGGTGTTGATTGCTTCCCAAATACTTTATAGCGTTGGCTCTCACATCTGCAAAGAATGAACCCAGACTGTGACATCACATCAGAGGAAGTGCCGTCAATCGAGTTGGGTGTGAAGCAAGCTGTTTAGCATGTCCACATTTTTATTTGAATGCTCACAAAGTTTGCTGTGTTGCACAACTGTCTCCAAGGAATGAACCCCAGGGAGTTTACACGATGTCCTGTGTGAAAAGCTGGTACATGTTCAGAAGTGAATTATCTTGTCTCTGATAAATACAACTCTGTTTATTTGGAGTGAAGCTGTAAGAGAGCACGTTCCCCTTGGTTAACATAAACACTGTAAAAATGCCTACTCTGCATGATGAAACTAGCAAATGATGAAGAATGTGATTCTT
>VVHJ01057849.1:4408-26633 GCA_015107715.1 Tylochromis polylepis | reverse complement strand
AGAATGTGATTCTTTAGCCAGAATATCTTGCTCCGTCTTCGTAGTTCTTTTTTGCCTTTTGCGCACACGTATTACAGGCACACATGCATACTTTTCTACCATCTCACTTTCATCTCTATGGGTCTGTGGCAGAGACAATAGTCTTTACAGAGAAAACAAGCTGAGACAAGCCAGACTTGCTGCATACACAGAGGTGTGGATTTATGTCAGTCCCTAAATTGTGCTGTATATGACAGTTGTGCCCTTTTCGAAATACACAGAGGAGAGTGCATTCACCACTACTTGGGTAGCACTAATTGTAAACATGTCAAAGTTGCATTGAATTGGTGTATGAAGAGGGCAGGATATTTTTTGGCCTCCCTTGCTTCCCTGTCTTCTCTCACCTTCACTGGATACTGACTGGCCCTCATTCAGTGCCTTGGAGGAGCCATAAATGGCAGAAAGTGGCCGTTGTCTGGCTATAAAAGGACGTTAGCTTCTCTGTGAGAAGACGACGGTGATGTACGACTAAAACGACTAACAGACAACTGGGAAGGGATTTTGTGGCTTCTTTGGTTGAAGTGAAAAGCGAGAATGAAAGGAGGAGATGAATAGAAGAGGTGAGCACACGTATTTATCAAAGGACTGTTACAGAAAGGTGTAATCAAAGGCAAATGTAAATCTCTACTGTTTATAGTACCCTCTGTGCACCACCTCTCCATCTTGGAGAAATTTCTATTATTAATTTGCAATAATTTCAACAACTATTTACTCTTATTTAAAAAATGCAAACAAGCAAAAGAACATGTGGTGCATCCAGCGATGCATCTGGCATCATCTCTCAATTATGTTATGCAATTAAACTCCTTAAAAGTGATGCAGTGTAATCTTAACAATGAAATACTGCCTTGTTTGAAAGTGTTCGCAACCAGCCAGTCACATTCAGCTCAGGATGTTTGTAGTAGTTTCAGCACAATTCCTAATGATTCAAAGTTTTCTAGCACCCCAGAATTATGTAGGTGTTGTTTTACTTTTGTTTTAGAATAATCACCTGGCATTGGAAACCATCATTGGCTCTGTAGCAATACTCTGTAGCAATTCCAAGCCTTTTTGTGTTTTACCAAGCACCGGAAGTCCACACATGCAACACTGAGCATGGAGCCTTTCCCTGTTTTCAAATATGAAGGGAACCTATATATTCACTGAAAACTTACAGAGACTTTCAGAGGCTTAAATGAACACACATTTGAGAAAGTATTGAGTAATTTTACATACATTTCATATATATTTTGTGATTATTTGTTTATTATTATGTATCAGATACATATTGGGCTGTGATGCAATTATTCTTGGATATAGTTGTCTGCACAGTTCACAAAATTATGTTTAAAAAAATCTAAAGCCAAGATGTAGTCATATGATGACTATGTCTCTGCCACAGCTGGAAAAACATAAAAGGGCACACAAAATAGCCCTTTTTGCAGAACATGTGGTACATCAATACACATATGGCTAAATGAATTTGAAGAATAGTACCTTGGAGTACTTTTGCAGCAATTCAGTTTCATTTGATGGGGAAAAATTATAGGTGTCTGGACCTCATTGTTGTAGCTTTAATGAAGTACATTTTTGCGTCTTTGGCAATGTCTTTTTTTTGTGCCACTCAAAGCATTTTATCTTCTGGAACATTACATTCCCCCCCCACTCACAAGAAACCCTCAGTAAGAAGTGGATTTCACTTCTTGCAGGTAAACGTATAGTGTGTATGCTGTCTTATCTGAGCATTACAAGAGTCACTGTGTAGTTCTCTGCCCTTATGCGTAAAAATAAAGCTGTCTCTGAGATGTTGTAGAAATTATGTGACAGATACAGCCCCCCCATTAAAACTAGGAGCTTGATGTACTGTGTATGGCCTGGGCAGCAAGCCAAACCACCTACAGCGATGGTTTTTGACCGCATTAGTGGCAGCACAGTGCAAATATAACGTTTCTCCAACACAATGCTACATCCTGGTTTTTAAAAAAAAAAGTTTTTAAAAAGTCAGGATGCTGATGTGCAATAATTTGCAAATCATTTAAACCCTATATTTAACTAAAAATAGAATGAAGGCAAGTCAGATTTTGAAGGTGAGATATTCTACTGTATTTTAAATTATATTTGATAATAACTACCAGCAACACATTTGAACATAAAGATTCTATATAAATGGATATAAGCTTTTCTAACCCTGTGTTCACATATAATGCATAAGAAGTAATTCTGAATTGATTAATTTTTCTCTTATTTTGACTATAAGAAGAGGTGATCTAAGAAAAGATAATTCACAGTTTTGTTACATTTCAGTTCAATTCATTTCAGTTTGGTTTTATTTATATAAAGCCATTCCACTACAACAATTATCTCATGGCACCTTTAGGTCTCGCCTTCTTCCATCTTACTAAACGCCCCTCAGAACGAGACAGTCTTTCCTTATGTATGGACTGGAGAATATGCTATATTCTCCAGTCCTCTCAAAAGCCTGGCAAACAACACTAAGTTGTTTTCTTACTTGTCCTAAGGTCCACCATACGTTTGCAATTCTGTCAGTACTTTAATGGACCTAAACATTCAGCTTCAAACAGAACCACATCCAGTGTTGGCAATGGAAATTAGATCAATGGGTAAAATGCAGGCCAGACGGTGAGCAAAGCAAAGCAGAGGGCCAATGACACAAGCGCCATGACTTCACTGTGGAAGTATTCAACCCCCCTTAAAAAACCCCATCCCTCATCGCATCGCACGCTTTCTCAACACTGGTGAGTGGAAACTGTTTAAGGTTTAATGATTGCTGCAGAAAAAGGAGGAAAAAGTGTCCTATAGTATGAGAAGACTTGCATGATCAAGCTCATTTGAGATACTGCGTGTTTCTTGAGGAGATCAGGCATTGGATTATCTCAGTGTCTCGGCACAGCACTTTGTGCCATGTACCTTTTAACCTTTATCTACCTGTGCCACTGAATCCTGCTAGTCTAATAGTGAAGGTGGATCCATGTATCCTGATAATTTACACTTAGCATGACTTACATTTACATTTTACTTGATTGATGAAGAGGCTGTGAAACCAGGATGCTATCCTTGTGGCTTTAGCTAACTCCTCACTTTGTGTCTGTTTTGTGTTCAGCACAGTTTCCAAATCATTCTAAGCCAAGAATTCACCTACATAGGAAAGAGAAGCAGGACAAAAGCTGAATAAGGTCAGACAAGAGTCAGGTAGGAGCTCTGGTTAATAGATTGAAAGAGATAGACAGGTCTTCTTCGGAAGCAACATAATTCAGCAATGCTATCAGTGTTTACCAAAGCACCTGTTTTCACATCTCGCCTCTCCATTTAACAACTGCAGCTGGGTCTTTGCATTTTATCACGGATAATGAATTAGGTGGGGAAGATGAATGGTGTTTTGCATGGCTGCATGATAAAGAGATCCCAGTGTGTGACACTCTAAGATAAGGACCTGACGGATTGCAGCTCTCTTCTGGCAAAGTCAAGAAACAAGCTTGGATTTCTGAACTTGCGGCTCATCTTGGGGACTTAAAACAATCTCAGATAAATCCACTGGGATGTATTGTGTATCACAGGGACTGCTGTTTTTTGATACTAGTGCTAATCACTTTTAGGTGACTACATGCTTACATATACTACTATCATTTCACCTCTTCTTTGTTATTCTGCTATGTTTTTTTTTTTACTTCTATGGCTTTTCCTAGGTCACTACACAAATAAATGAATGTACTTGTGCAATTGTGGCTCTGTGTGTGGATTGAAAAGCTCAAAACAAGAATGATAAGAACTAGTAAGGCACAAAAGACATACAGCCTGAAGCTTTGTTCATTGGTGGCAGCGAAAAGGGGAAAGGGGTAGGTGTGGGAGCAACTGAGGGGCGTGGGGAGGTAAGGGTGGAGGCAGCCCTGGATGCATGTCAGCGTGATTTATGGATACCTTTTGAAGTGAGCTCATTGCAGCCACAGAGCCTACCTGCTGCATTTCAGAGCGGAGACATTCTCCTGGCAGTCAGGCAAGGGGGATATATAACCTCTAGGTCACTAACCTCCACTAGTCCACTACTCACATATACACTTCCTGGTTTTGTAGCCAATCATCAGTGTGTTTTTTTTCCCCAGAAAGCATAAATGCACTGCCAAGACATCAGATAGTCACATGACTTGGCCCAGCATAACCTATTTAAAGGTTAAAGCAAACAGGGAGACTGACAAAGAGGAAAAGGAGGCGGCTGATCTCTGGATCATAAAAAGTGGGTCACAGGAGATATGTTCCTACACAGACCTTTTTTTTTTTTTGCATCAGTATGCAGAAATATAAATGGAAATTTATACTATCTCAAGTTGAGTCTGAATGGAAACTGATTTTTATCGTCCCTGGCACTTTAAATCTCACTCTACGGTAGTCTCACCAACAATGACATCATTGTTTGACTAAGTAAGGCTTCCATCTTCCAATCTGCTGGTGAGGGTTCGAGTGTAAGGGGCGCCTGATCGTCAGCCTGGTGTGATTCAACTACTCAACATGTTTAGATTGTTATTACCAAGATCTTCCCACTGCGTTTGAAACTCATTTCCTTAATGCATTAGACTGTTTGACCCTATCAGCTTCATTTATGTGAGCAGAAAAGCTGGGGATCATAAATATGAGAGATAATTACACTCAACAGGAAGTCCCCACAAAGAAAGTTAAACAAACCGTGGGTGTGTGTATGCAGCTGCTCATTGCACTCTTCATGCCACTTATTGCCCCCTGTTTTGGTTGCAGTGTTTATTTTTTTGTTTGATCTCTCTACGCTGTACCCTCAGCTTTGTGTATGCATGCATTAGGTGTGTGTAAAAACGTCCGCAAATTGCTGCAGGTGTATCTGTGACTTTGCCCTTCCGCGGGACTGTTTCACTGTGTTTAGACATAATACATCTGTTTTTCATTGTGACCGTGTGTTTGCAAAATGTATGTGAACATCTTTCTGAGAAGTCCCAGAGATGTCTGTGTTTGGGGTAACAGGAAGAAGCAGTGTGTGTGTGCATACTGTCTTGGACTTCCCATTGTTATCCACCGCATGTGGGTGAAAGCGGTCATCGGCCAGTAGGAAATGAACCTGGGTATGTTTCTCAGACTGAATACCAGAGTAAAGGAAGTGGACAGCATGTCTTTTTTTTTGTTTTTCTTTTTTATGACCTGAAAACACTATGCTTGCGTTACAGGCTTCACTCTTGAAATAGTGAGGAAGTCCAGAATCTCTTTTTCAGGATGGCATAAAACATCAGTTTTCACATTGCCACAGCATTCCTAATAAAACGCTGGGTAGCACCCTCAGGCAGCAGTGAGCAGGATGAAATGAGAGCTAAACGTCACTGCCAAGAGGTTTATGGTGCTAGGGAATGAGGGCACTGTTTACTTGTTGCCATGGAAATGTGTCTGAGAGGGGAAAGAATGGCAACACGTACTGGAAATGACTTCTAAGCTAATCATCCCAGCCAATTCACAATTGGCGTGTTACCCTTATTTTCTTATCCAGTGAATTTATTTGTTTTTTTAATAAACCTGTCTTTTCAGGGTAACAGTGTTAAAGGGGGAGAGAGGTGAGTGTTTTGGTCTGCTGCAGTTATGAAAGCATAATTTGTGCAGCTGTTGTCAGGAACGTAGATTCCTCTCGCCCCTTATAATGCATAAAACCCATAAAATCCCTGGCACTCAGTGAATGAAAACATCCACCTGCTTATTACAAAATGCTGAATATTCATGTCTGGGGATATTTGGATGAATGTTTAAACAGACAAATACTAAAAAGCTTCCTTGCCTTGATATTAACCTCAGGGTCAAGTGCCATCACTGCAGCCACGAGCCGCAAGTCTAAATGAGTTAAAAATAATTGCTTGCACTTGTGAGTGTATACTCAACAGTTGTGTGTGGCATGCTCAGATTGCTGAGTGTGCGGGCTGTGAAACTCTAGCCTGGTTCCTTGATGTCCTGGCTAGTTATGCTGACTCAGCAACATTAGCAGACCACCTGGGAATGACCAAGAGTCTGAAGGAGCCATTTTGTGTCTTTTGGTTCACAGTTACCCTTAGGGCTGGTTTCCCAGCCATGAAGTAAGTATAGTCCTAGACTACAAACTTTTATCAATGGAGATGTTCATGGATTTATTTGTTTTTTGTTTTTTATAGTCTGGGACTAGGCTTAATCCATGTCTGGGAAACTGGCCTATAAATTTCAGTGCCCCCATGTGACTAATAGCCACAAAATCAGTGTCTAAGCAGTGTCTAAGGAGCAGTGGTCTGAACATGTTTCACTTTCCCACCTCTTTGGTTATGCTAATCAAGTATACTTTAAATTTAGACATAAAATATAAGTGCATAGTTAATTAATTGTGTTAATAGGTATGTGAAACATTGTTGACCCACATTATAGGCAGTGTCCTCTCAGAGACAGAAGTACAAATGTGTGTTTGTTAATTAATGACAGTGCAAATTCCTTATTTTCATTGTAGGGTTTAGTCACTATACTACATTACAATGCATCAATATGTAGCCCTTTCAGACAGGACTCTAAAGGAACTGCTCCTGTTGTTTTTACTCTGTTGTGGTGCTTACAGAGCACCAGAGTGAAAATGGCCATTCCTGTCAAGGTCAAAAGTTGTATAACACAGATTTAAGTACAACAATAAAGACATAGCCATAGCAAATACAAAAGAAAAGGAGAAATGTCCATGATCCCATCACAAGTTATTTTTTATTATATCAAAAAGCATGCATAACAAAGTCAAAGCATTTACAAACCACTGTATAATTAGATTTTACTTCCCAAAATGCCATAAACAGCTCACAAGTACCTGCGTCAAATATAAAGTAAGACCTGTGTAAAAAAAAAAAGGAAAAAAGGAGTTTCTCATGTCTCTAACAGTTTAAATTTTTTTAAATTTTATTTTAAAGCCTGAGCCATGAAATAATTAAAAAGTAAAGTTTTTAAATGGAGTGTTTATTCAACCTTCTGACAAATAAAAAATGTATTGTGCAAATTCTTTTTTTAAAGTTAATTTTTTTAAAGTTTTTTAGGGGGTGGGGGTCACAATGATGATGTAGAAGTCTTAAAAACTCACAAAAACTCATGCATGAAGTATGATACTCTTAACTTCATTAAGGGATTAATGGGAAACAGTTCAGAAATGTTGTGCAATTAGTTTAGCTTAACAGGCCTTTACTGAATCTGACTGTTTATGAAGCAAAGGCACAGAGACACAGACAAAAAGTATGTCATTTGTTTTGCCATTGAAGATATTGTATCAAAAGGGCTCTTTCCCTCCCCCCTCTGGAGGCTGGTCTTGTGAAAACATCCTCTCCTGGGGCTTGCAAACCAGTAAATGAATCATCCAGCTTGCAAGTGGAAGTACCCTGACCTCACTAAGCATACTTCTGTCCTTAGATCTGAATGGAGACTAGGGTGGCCATACTGAATACATGTGTAAAGAATACATTTATTCAAATTTTATGTACAGCCTTCAACATTACAAAGCAGGTGACTGAAATGGTTCTCCACTAAACTGTAAAGGATTCAGATTTCAAAGGGATTTCTTATCCTGTGGATCATAGGGTTGGGGATGATGGGGAGGATGTGAAGCAAGCAGGACAGTGACTTGCCATATTTGTGCACAAATCTGCCATGGGAAACTTTGGAAAAACAAGGATCCTGGTATTAAAGGCTGTGTTTCTTTAAAGAGAGACACTTCCATAGTAAATCCCCTCTAAAAGCTATATAGAAGGCTTCGAACAACTCTGTTCATTTAAATTATTCACCTCAAAGCAGGAGTAAGACTTTGAGAAAATGGAACTTTTATCTTGAGATCTTTCAGCACCTTTATTGGCTTCCCTTTGTTGTTTGTCTTTGTTTGATTCTGCAGGAATCAACTTTTTTAATCATTGTGAATTGGCTGTTTATCACACATTCTTTTCAGTACCATTGTTTCTGAATTCCTTGCTTTCCTCTCCTCTCTCCACACTGTTTTCCACCTTAAAAACATATTCATAGATTAACTACAGAGCAGACTGTCAAGGGTTTTTTTTTTTTACCTTTCTTGCCAGCTTTTAAGATTTTTTGTCTTTGTCCTCTCTCCCATTCTAGTTTTCCCCATGCCATCTAAACATTTGCCAGCAAATACCAGCACAGAGAAATTTAAAAAAATGAAAACGTCGCTTTTTTTGCATTCTCAAGGCAGTGATTCTCCAAAACCTCCACTGGCACACAGGAGTTAACTGCATAGTTCCTCCAATGCAAACCAGATGTGAGGCACTAATGTATGGCAGCATTTTTTTTTCTTCAAAGGAAGACAAATGTAGGCCAAAAATGTAGCCTTTTGACCATCTGCACACAGTGGTACAAAAATACATTCAGATTCAGTTTACTTCCAAGCTTTCCCTCATGGTGGTTGGGACAGCACTGTATGATTTAAAGTAATTGTAATGTTATTGTTTGGTGTTGGAGGAGTATTGTGGAACACTCGGATTGAGACTGGCTTCTGGAAACAGAACGGTGATGTGTGACAATTGCATTTTCAGCTGGGTTCTTCTTCGCAGAGTTTTGTGATCCCTGCACACATGGAGGCCCTCTAGCTAACACGTCCTCAACTCTCAGTTTGCCAAGTGACTGTCAGGCTGTGAAAAATTTATGTTTTAAGTATAGCTAAATTATCGTCAGTGCAGTATGTGCTGGGCTTTTGTTTATCTTTTGTACACACATAAATCATCGTGTCAGATCCTTTTAATGAAGGACTCCAGAAGATTTGAGGTACAGTTCTTTCAAGCCAGCTGATATTCACTTGTAGCTTTTCCCTAATGCCGCTGTGTGCACAACACAACAGACTGAAGGCTAATATTAAAAGACATCAAGTCATATCCCCACATATGAATGGTCATTAAAAGCTGCCAAGAATGGACAAATTACAAAGGCCATGGTGACATTTGCTGCTGCAGGTACTCATTTTCTTCCTTTATGTTTATGATGTTGGCTTTAACTTGAGCCTTGTGTCGCCTCCCACTCCACACCAGGCAGTGTTTAAATGCTCAGAGACAATAACAGGTTAGCCTTCCAGTGTCTGGTCCTGCAGCCTGCACTCTGTTGTCAAGTCTGACCCATGCTTCCACAGAAGAGCAGTCTCAGGTGACCTCACACCAAACCTTGTCTACTTCTCTCTGCCCTGCCACATCTTTCTCAATATTGTTGTTGAAAGAAACTCAGCAGATGAAAGTGTCTCTGTGTACCTTTATATTCAGATGCTCATCTAATGTGCTGAGAATGTGGGTGGCCCAAGATTTCCTCTAATGAAAGACGAAGAGAACAAAAATGACAACAGATCTAGTTGAGCCACTGGTTATCTACCAATAGTGTTTTAACAGTGGCTGGGTGCCGACCCCATCAAATAAACTCTGATGACTGCAGAGTTTATTGCAGAGATTGCAGTTTGGATTTCTTGCTAAGAGTCTGTATAACAGCTACACTAAGGAGTGGGATATTTGACTAAACTGTCAGTGCATTGTGGTAGATTTTTTTCTGTTACTTTTAAGTAAGCAAAGTTGTTGCTTAACACTGGAATTAAAGTGGGTTTTTGTATTTACAAAACCAGCACTTGTATGCTTGTTTAAATAAGCACATCTGTCTTTGAATAGAGCTGCAGCATTATCTCTCATTCATGAGCAATTTCCTTTTCTTCCTGTGATAAGACTCAGTGTGTCCTTTTGATTGCTGGACTTTATTTATCTGATCTAGTGAAAGCCAACAGGAACAGCGCACCAAACAACTGACTAATTTACCAAATATATATCAATGTCCAACTCTGTTTTTGTTTTATTACGACCTAAATATTTCTGACCACTTTCAATGATCCTCATAAAAACAGCCAAGCTGATGGGATTTAGTTTGTTGAGTGACTTGTGGATTTGGAACATTTTCCCAGAAGGTCTAGTTGCGAGTCACTTGAAAAGAAAACATGAACGCAATCCTTGTGACATTGTGTCATAAACCTAAGCTCTGAACCATTAAAAGAAATCTTCATTGTGCAATTCATGCTTTGACTGCATTAGTCACCATAATGAAATTCTTCCTTGGTCATGAGGAACTGGAATGAATAAACTCAAATGACATCTCCATCAGGCTCTTTTCAAATAGCCACTGGATGGAGACACAATTGTTTTCACAAGTGTTTTTCTTGATAATGTGTTTTATTTTTGATACGCTCAACTAGGCTCTAAAATGATATACTTAAATTTCTCCTATTTCAAAGCCAGAAAAGGCTTACTGTGTTTGGAAGATGTCCAGGCAGCAGACAGGACACAATGTGATCATATGTGTTTATCCAAATGCAGCTGTTTCACTTTTTCTCTAATTTATTGTAAGACTTTTGTAAGACAACATGCATTTCGCTTTTTATGTCACATTCTTTGCTCATTTTCTGTTTTGTGCTTCATTTCATTTCTACTTCATCACTATCTCTGGAACCTTTATATACCGAACCTGTCGTGTACTACTTGAAGGTGACCTGCACAAAACACACTCCTTCATCTAGTTTGTGAGTCTTTTTACTGCCGAAAGATCCAGTCAGTTAGGATGACTGAGTGGCTTTTGTTGCTACTAGTTTCTCAAAGTAAATCAGGCTTTACTCTCCACAGTAAAATCCACACGTTTCAAGTATCCACTTGGATTTAAAAGCACAAATGTCACAAAGGACCTATAAACACAGACCTACAATAACAAACGGCAGTTGCTCTTATGCTTAAATGGCTTCTTCTTAACTACTTTATTGCATGCACGCCTCATAGTACAATGTAACCACAACTTTTGTGTCATTTCCACCTTAGAATTAAACACAACCATTTTAAAATATGCTGCCAAAGTGTCACTTCCGTGCCACGGCCGCGATGCTATTTCCTCCACTTATCATGCTGTCTTATCTTGCTCCAACCAGTCGCACTGTTTCCGCACTGGCACTTTTTTTAATGTTTGATATCTGACATCAAACATAGGAGCAAATAACACTTTACTCCTATAAGTTTATTCCCCATTAACTGTTTAATAAAATAGTCATAAAATGTCTTTTTCTCATTCTTGTTGCTGAAAATTGATTCGATTGTTTCCCTTTTAATGTGGAGTCGCCAGTGGGCAAAAAACAGCCGCGATTATAAATATAAATATGTAATTCAAATGGGCTTTATTTAACTGTAAGACTGTTTATTACAGCTCATGCGGTAAGTGGTGCAGTACACAGCCATCTGCTTTCTGTGGTCAAGATGATCTCTTTCCCCAGTTGGTGTAGCATGATGTCAGGAGATATTTTACAAACATGTTCTCCAGATAAGCTGCAGAGGAGAAGGGACAGATTTGGCATATTTGTTCCCTGCAGGCTGTGTGACTGTTCATTTGGAATTAACCAGAGCGTATGCAAAGTTTGGGTTGGGGATTAACAGGCCTGCCTGTGGGACTGGACAGGGTGTTTGCTAGCTCCTCAGTCACCAACCATGACTATGTTGCTCAGCAACAGGACACAGTCTGCATGCTCGGGTTGGTCTGTTGCTTTGTGGTGTCTCACAACTGACCCTGAACTTGACCTCCTGATGTCAATCATGGATGGTTGTAATGACTATTAGAATGCGGCCTTGGCATTCTTCTGCTATCCTATAACCTGATATACGAAAACAAGTCTGAAGGTCTATTTGTAGCAAGTTTAAACACAACTATAATTCTACAGTTGCACAGGATGTTACTGAGTGTTTTGGCATGTGATTGGAGCAAGAGCAATAATTGATATTCATCCTTGGGATAGTATGAATTTGCAATTCATTTTACAGAAATATATTAGATTTAAATTTTTTAGTGAAACTGAGAGTTTGGTTGATAATGGTACTAGAAGCTAAGGGCAAACACTGGAGAGCTCTTTGTCTCCAATGTTTTGGAGACAGTTTTAAGATGACAGTTGACTGTCACCTCTCAAACAAAACAATTTTTAAACTTTACTCCTATAAGTTTATTCTAAATATGACTGTGACATTCCAGGAGAATCAATTTCACCAACCCCCCTGCTGAAGCGAATATTGCTTTGACTATTTAGAGAATGGAATGCATTGTTGTCTATGTAAAGCCTTTTTTTGAAGAAGCACTGTAATTGAACTTTTGGCAATATTTTTGGGCCTATGTAGATTCAGTGATGATTTCCCTGAAAAGCCCACACTTTTCCCAGGGGAATGAATTCAGTCACACTTCTGGTATTTTTGAATATTATTAAGCCAGAGTGGGGCTCTTAGTCACTTGGTACTGTACACAAAGGCAATGGAACTCTGCCAGAAACTAGTATATACAGTAGTAGATACACAGCCTTCTCCCTGTGAGAACTGACTTTCAGAGTAGAGTTCACTGTGGCCATCTCACCATCTTCTCTTCTCTTCTCTTCTCTTCTCTTCTCTTCTCTTCTCTTCTCTTCTCTTCTCTTCTCTTCTCTTCTCTTCTGTTTTGATTAGTGGGCTACGGGCCAGCAATTTCTGCATGCAGTCACGTCTTAAGCCATCACTGCAGGGTCAGTACACTGACGTCATGCCCCCTCTGTGAGAGTCTGTGCTGTTAGAACTTCATTTTAGGCTTTGCATTGGTATTTGAATTAAATCACTCTGTAACACTGTAACACTGCAAGTCCTGGGAGTAAAAAAAAAAAAGTCTTTGTTCTGATTCTTGAAGTATTACGTGCATTATATTTGTCCTTGGTTCTGGAAAATTTTGCAATTACTTCTAATGTTCATCTGTGCTCCACTGAGTTCTTAAGCCTAACCTGGTTTTTAGACAGGGAAAGTAGACAAACCTTTCCTTAGTACTCTTTAAGGAATCGAAGTGTAAACATTCTCACTTCTCTAAAACTTACTTTAACAACTTCTGTGTACTTTTTTGTGATAATGGACAGATTATGTATGAATATGGAACAGGCAATAAATACGTGTGTGATTGGCTGTAGAAATTTAATCTGACATCAGACATCATAGCACTGACTACCTGGCTTTGTGAGTCATGCCTCATCCCGTACCTTTACCTGGAAAGCAGTGCCAGGTATGATAATGTAAAGTGCAGATAATATTAAGGTCGCAGTGCTGCTTTTGAGCTCGATACTTTGCTGATCTAATCCAGACGTTGTGGTTATGTGGGCCAATGGCAGCAATTTTTTAGATGGATGGTGTGTCAAATGTACATAAAAGTGGTGTTAAAAGACATATTGGCAAGTTCAGCGTCTTGATGTACATGACAGAACCACAGCTGCTTATTCTGATCTTTTCCCATAAGCCCCAGAATGTAAGACATTCAGTCATTAAATTAGAGTGACATGGCAGTGTAGTGATATGTGCCCATTCATACACATGGCCAAAGCGGCTGAGACGGTTGAAACTTGAGAGGCTAAGACTAATTTTTTCTTTGATGGTGGATCCTGTGTGACTTGGCTTTGTTCTTTTTTTTTTTTCCTTTGGTACAAAAAATGTCAGCATGTGTATTTACATGCCTCCTTTGGGATTTGTGTGTAATATGCTTGTGTGCATGTACCCGTGGGTGTTTTTGCAAGGGTGTGGGTGTAAGACAGGCAGCACTGGACCAGTTTGACGTTTGACTGATTATCTTATCAGCGATGATTGTTGTTACTGGGTGGTGGGAATGAATAGCCAGCACTAGAGCCTGCCAGAAGGCTGTATAACTTATCATTGGGCTTTTCTCCAGCCATGTTGTAATGTTTTGGCAACCTGATACTGTTACCATAATGCTCGCACAATGTTGTTCTGTCACTTTGTTGTTCACTCAGTCATGATCAAGGGAGCTTTCGTACAACGGAAACCATGTTCTTAGACAGTTTACCGCCTATTATCTATATAGGCACACACTGTAGCTGCATCTTATCCTGCAAGGAAGCCACTTGCTGAGCAGTCGTGTTCAGACACACACACAAACACACTTTCAAACGCTTCACCAGATTTCTGTATCTGTTGGTGGTCCATGCTTTAATCACAAATAGATCCTTGCCTCATAAATATTTACAGGCATAAAGGATGTGTGGATTTCATGTGATGTGCACAGATATACTACGTCTTTCTGTCATAATCGTAGCAGAGGTTGTCCAGCTTGGCGTTTTACTCGTTAGTTTGCGGTTCATAGAAACGGGAAGGTGTTTTACTGAAAGACAGCAAGTGACAGCTCTCTCTTTTGCCCCCTTCCCTCTAGACCTACCATACTTGCATCACACAGTAATAAAAAGTTAATAGGCATTTTGAACTGCCTCTAACTCGCTCCCTCACTCCTTTCCCTGCTTCTCTTTCCACTTGCTCCCACTTGCGCTGTGTGTTTTGTTTGAGCTCAGCTCCATTGCTGGTACAAGCTGAAGTATTTACAGCATAAATATTGGCAGTGAAAGTCTACACTGATGTTCGGCTGCTGTGATGGAAAAGGTGACTGAATCATTCTTGAGCACACTCCCTCCTTTTCTTCCACTGTTCATTGTTCTCTTCTCTCGTGCTTTTATTGTTTGTTCTCACCTTCGCTTTTTAGCATTTTTTTTAGACTCATTGATGACCTGAATGCATGTTTTCTTTGTTATAGAAAATTACGATGACTGAACGATTTGACTGTGACAACTGCAAAGAATCGCTGTATGGCCGCAAGTACATCCAGTCTGATGACAGCCCCTACTGCATTCCCTGCTATGACAGCTTGTTCTCAAACACATGTGACGAGTGCAAAGAACTGATTGGCCATGACGCAAGGGTAAGGCATCCATTTCAACGTGACCCAGCATGTAATCAGCTATGTGCTCGACAACAAGAGTAACAAGTGGAATATTTTCAGATTTGCAGTTGAAAAGGATTCTATAGTTGTTATAAAAAGATAAAAACATCATCGTATATATAGGATTTCCTTGTGCAATAAATTACTAATGATGATCTGTCGCTTTCCACAGTGTGGACTTTGTATTAACTGTTTAAACAAAGATAAATCGCACAAAAGAATTACTCCAATGAGCTTTAAGCCATTTTTACAATGTTTTGACATGGCTTTGAATAGCTAAACCAGAAGTTATGTCATATTAATGATGCATAACTCGTAGTAAATGAGGCATGTTCTATATATTTTGCACAGCAAGACACTGTAAAGGCTAATTTAACAAGCAATTATGCAGGTAATTTCCACCGAAGTTCACATAGGCCAGCTAGCTAATTTTGAGATAGTAAAAATGCAGCATGAGGCAATGTCTGTTTCTTCCCCACAATCAAGTTAAAATTTAATCCTTCCTCAATGGAAAACACTAGTATGAAGTGGATGAGCTAAAACCATGTTCCATAATGGAGTCAAATAAGTGGAGATATGTCACAGCGCTTGACAGTTTGCTTAGCTAAAATATTCCAATCAGTTATCAACACTCTTAAGAGTGGTAAATGAAAAATAAAGCCAGCGTTTTCCTGGCTTAAAGCCCTGTATATAATTAATTCACTCCACATGCCTGACCAATAAAATCACAGGCATTCACATATGTGCACACATGTGCAACCTACTTGTCACTGCATATACAGACATTTGACCCAGCCCAGGACAAAACTCCTCTCTGCTCATGCTCTAAACACAAATTATTTCTTAGTATTTTTGTTATCCCCTTAGTTATTACCTTTATATGACTGGAAATGTCACTTCATTTCTTGGACACATTTGTAAGTGTATGAAATGACTTTCAGTGTCCTTGTCTTTTTTTTGTTCTGCTGCCAGGAACTCTTTTATGAAGACCGGCATTATCATGAGCACTGCTTCCGTTGCTTCCGCTGCGATCGCTCTCTGGCAGATGAACCCTTCACTAGCCAGGATGATGCACTGCTCTGCAATGACTGTTACTGTAATGAATTCTCCTCCAAGTGTGTAGCCTGTGACAAGATTGTCATGCCAGGTAAGTGTGGATGCTGCAATGTTTTTGTGCAGAGGGACTTTGAAGATGAAATGTGCATGATAGTCCTGTTTCTGGTCTAAATTTTGTTTGTAGCAATTTACAGTTTGTCTTTTTTGTGTATGTATGCTCATGGAGTATTCTTCCAGTGGCAGTTAGAAAAGTAAAGTTATGGGGCATTTTGAAACATGAGCCGAGGCATAAGATGAAATAAAAACCCAGTGTCATAAAATATGATACCTTACTAAGCTCCTTAGCATCGGCCCTATTGTCCCTCATCTTATTGTCATGTATATACAAATTGAAAAGTTAAAATATAGGCACATCATTTTAAAAGAACTGTAAGATGGTAAACTTAAGGAAGCAGGGTCAAATGAAAAGTGTAAAGTCAAAAATGATAGAAAAAGGGGAACAGGATGGATTTAGAAAAAAGGATGAGCAATGAGAAAGAGGCAAAGACAAGGTTTGAATGGTCTGCTTGAATTAACATGTTTAAGCTAGATCCCAATTGCTGACAGACTGAAAGTAAACTGATCATATCAACAGGGAAATCTGTAAATTCCAGTCCCCCTGTACTATCTTTCTCAGCCCTCATAATCTACAAATAATTCAAGGAAGGCTTCGGCTTCCCTAGTTACTCCTCTTTTTTATTCAGTATTATGTAAGACAAATTTACAGGGACGCTTACTTCATCCTGTTTCATTTTTGTGCATCCAGTTACTATCATTTGTCATCAAATAACATAAACACCTGTAAAAAACAGAAGAATACTTATCATTGTGTAATAGCTGAATAATAGCCTTAGTGCTAGTGACTTGAGAAGAAAAGCACAGTTTACACTAAAGCTGTATAAACTGATTCCACAGAAACTGTTTGGGTTATCAAGCTTGTTCTGATAAAAGTACTGAAATTATTCCATTGCCAGAGATCATCAACCAGATGTTGTTGTGCGGTCGCAGACAATGGTCCTCTTCTTCACTTCTGAAAATCATTTAGCATTTCTGTTGTTGTGGGGACTGAAACTACAAAGTCTTGCATAAGTTCTGTTATGGAAATCATTTATTTGTCAAACAGACGAAACATACAAGATACATTCTGCTTCACCTAGAAAAAACCCGAAAAACTGTAAGTGATTTAAATTTCGCCTAAGCTAACTAATATATATTTTTGAGTTTTTGGTCTCTGGTTATAAACTCAGAGATCAAACAGTATTTCCAGTAGAAGAGTTTGGAGTTTCCAAGCCTGAAGAGCAGTGCATCAGGTCAGGCGCACTGTGAAATTTTCCTATAGGATCAAACTGTGAGTGCCCAGTTCTACTGCCTTAAAGTGGGATTCATGGTACTGTCTTTGTTCCCATTTGCGTGGGTATTCGGCAATCTCTACAGAGATGGGCTGCAGTGCATGATTCAGCAAAGATGATGTTATGTGTAGATTGAACGCTGTTTGGTTGAAAAGTGGGGCTGGACAGAAAAGGGATCATTCACCGCAAAGGAGAGACAAAAGCATGAAAAAAAAATCATACCAAAGATCAAAACAGTAGCATGAAAAAGCACAGACACTGTGCATTTTGTTTTGAACGCTCGGTTTCACTTTAACTCGTTGCATGTTATAACATCAGTCTTCTCCATGGCTGGCTGAAGGATCAACAGCATCACAAGAACAGCCCACAGACTGGTTCTTCCACACATTTTTGACTCTGCCACCTGGTGACAGTAAATAGTTACAACATATAGGCGACAGTCTGCAAAACTGTGCGAAGGCTCTGCACAGCCATGCCAGTCCTTTGCGGCATCTGAGCAAGGACGTTATGTGCAAATGAACTACAGCACACACAGTTGTCCTACAAGGGCACAGTCTTCACTCACCACTCATCCTACTCACCAGTTTTAGTTACTTGCAATTTGAAGTTGAAAGGTCACTGTTTTGACAGACTGGAGGAAATCCAGTGTGCATCACAAATCTACGCCTGTGACTAGTCAAAACAGAACTTCAAGCGAGCGATCAAAACGTAGCAGTGTATGGCTCAAGGACACGACCTGGAATCAAACGTTAACTAAATTTAAATCCTTTTATCCTTGTGCTGTAGTGGAAGGTTTTGATTCCATCTCACAGAAAATGTAAGTGTACTGTAAATGTGTACTGTAATAAGCAAAGTACACAGTAGTTTTGTGGTGTAAGGCCAAGACAGCCCATAGAGTCAAGAGACCATTTAAAGAATTCTGACTTTTGACTGCATGCAGAAAGCATACTTTAGAAATTCTGCTTTCTGTGCAGAGATTTTGTGCTTTGTTAAAAACTTGCTGCCTGTTTAGAAAGTTTTTAAAGCTTATCGCAGTTCTTTTGAAATGCTCTGGCTTCTAAAGAAAAAAAGAAAAAGAACAGAATTATATTTTAGTATGTTCACTTTTATTGTTTGTGTCAAATACGCATGTCTAACAGTTAATATTATCCTTCTTGAGCCACAGTTATTAATGTCAATTTATAATCTGGAAAGATTTTGCTGGGGATTTTGGTGTTTTTGATTAGCGATCACCACAGCATATAGACTAAGGCGGTCAAACGTTAGCAATTTGCTGAAAGCAGTAATATAAGATGTCAGCCCAACACAAACCACTACGTCACTGTAGAATAAACCAACCAGTATAATAAAAAAATCAACAGCTGTGGAATATAAGATGGATTGGTTGAGGACACAGAGGGGAAAATGGCATTATCCCTTTTCTTTTAAGGCCTGCCACCAGTTTCCAGTTGTAGGAGAGAAGTATGGGGCCTGTGGTATTATGATGTAAAATAAATCTTAGTGAAGCAAAATGTATTTTTATGTCTTCATGCAATTCATCTGTTTTATTTCCTATTTTAATACAACCACAAAAAATACCAAAATGGTCTTAACTATCCTATAAAGATGTGTAAATGATGCAAACTTAGCGCTTTTATAATCATTCTTCCCATCATTCTTTTTCTGTCTCTTGTTTCCATTCTTCTGTTACTGTAGGCACAAGAAAACTCGAGTATGCAGGTTCTACTTGGCATGAGGGCTGTTTCATCTGTCACAGCTGTTCACAGCCGATTGGCTCAAAGTCCTTCATTCCTGACAAGGATGAGCACTACTGTGTGCCCTGCTATGAGGACAAGTTCGCTCCACGCTGCACACGCTGTAAAAAGGTCAGCAAAGCTGCCACATTGTTAGTTATGTTATAAAGACTTTTTAGAGTTAGAGAAACTGGTAAACTGCTACAATTCAAAAACACGGGAGACAGAAATTGGATTAAATCTCTGCAGTAGTGTGACAGATTTCCACATGACCTTTGATCTTTTTTTAAGACTCTGACCAAAGGTGGAGTGACCTATCGTGATGAGCCGTGGCATAAGGAGTGTTTTGTGTGCACCAGCTGTAAGACCCAGCTGGCAGGTCAACACTTCACCTCCCGGGATGACAGCCCTTACTGCCTCAAGTGCTTTGGAAACCTGTACGCCAAGAAGTGTGAGGCCTGCAGCAAACCCATCACAGGCAAGATTGCATCACTGTGTATACAACACTATCGTGATTTTTGAACTTATGTTTGTGTTACTTGTAGTGTGCTACCTTTATACACTGCATACATTTAATTTCAGTATGGTATGGGAGACTGCTTGGACCACAGAGTATATACAGAGAGTGTTAAATGCATTGAAGACCTGAAACTAATCACTAGGCTCAAATATCACCTCTTATGAAGACATTTAACTAAACATTTAATCCCTCAGATATTAGAAAAAAAACACAATTTCAACAATTAAAAAAATATAGAGATATAAATTTCTATAGTAAATAATAGTGAAAAACAGGAACTTTTCTGTCATGTAATTTTTTTTTATCTATTACCAAACTACCCTAGTGTAGTGTAAATGACCATTGGTGAAGTTATGAAACTTATGAAAACACAGTTAAAAGTTCAAAATGTATCCACTTGTTGTTCACATTTCTGAAAGCCTTCCTAACCCTGGGCCAGATTGGAGTCTTTGCTGGGCCAGTGCTGTCCACTAGACCTTATGTTGGACACCCCTGTTATAGACAAAAAAAATGTCAGGATAAGTTTGTGTAAAAAAACTGCTATTTTATTTCGTATCGACTTTCAGCAGTCAATTTGTTTCTCCTTGTTCTTCAGGCTTTGGAGGAGGAAAGTACATCTCATTTGAAGATCGTCAGTGGCATCAGCCGTGTTTCACCTGCTCGCAGTGCTCTGTTTCGCTTGTTGGTGCTGGCTTTTTCCCTGATGGTGACAGAATCTTATGCCGTGACTGCCACAGCAGCCTATAGAGCATTCATTTCCTATAATCCCACCTTTCCCTCAACTTACTCTTTACTATGGCTTTTTAAGAACCCTGAGTAATTACCAAGATAGGTAACACAGGCTAACACATACTGCCTCAGGTCATTGTTTTTTATAAGACATCAGTTACTTGATGTCCTGCCTATATCAGATTTTAATCTAAAAGCTGGTGTCCAAAATCCTGTTTTGATGCGGCATTGTTTGCATGAACCATCACAAAGCTTTCCAAACAAAAAGTAAAAAAAATAAAATAAAAAATTGATTTTGTTCATGGAGTACATTATTATTATAAATGCAAACTGCTTGTAACTATGCAAAACATTTTTTCATCAATAAAATGTCAATTCAGGTAGAAATCATACTCTGAAGAAAAGACACCGAACACTGATACAGTATAGTAGATGAAACTTGCAGTCTATATTTTAAAAGTGTAATGGAGTTACTGTTTTAATGCTCTTATAACTGCAGTTTTATGCATTTTGAATGTTTCCTTTCCTCTTGCTTTGTTTATCTTAAACAGTTTACTGTATATAATGATCCAGAAAGGGGTGGGACATTTTAAAGAATTAGACATTTTTTTGTAAATGAAACAATACAAATGAGAAGAACATGAAAAGCTGAACACATGTTTATTATCGTAGTCAGTTTTTATTAGTCACTACAAATTATTTGCACTTTGGGTAAGATATGTATGTGCACATAAAAACATTCACTTTGCCTCCATGTAACTGTTACTTGCTGTTACGAAGACAAGGCACAAGAAATACAGAGCATTTTTTTTGTCATGTATCTGCTTATATCGAGCTTTGCAATGACACTTTTTACATAACATTTCATCCTATTTCCTTTTTTAGTTGTTTTAATAATTCTTTATATATATATATATATATATAGATATATAGATATATAGATATAATATATAATAATAATATAGATAGATAGATATCTATATACATATAGTGAGATATATAAATGGAGATATAGATAGATAGATATGATCATTCTACAAAGAGCCAGCATTAATAACCCAAAAGAAGCTGAAACAGCAACATTACTGTTGTGTGTAGCAGGAATATGCCTGCTGTGATTGGCCACAATAATTATTTTGTTTCTGTTGAAGCTGTTATTGTTTGTTTTTTCATTGTAAGTTTGTATGATACACTTTATGTGAAAATTATATTAAAAAATACCTTAATAATTTCATTATTTCAGCTTTGATGCTGGTGAGTCAGAGTTGGCAAATATACATTTTAAGATGGAGAATAGGCCATCAGGATTAAAACTATGAACATACCTGTAACTCAGATGATAATTGATATGGCCGAATGGTTAGTTTTATTTTGAAGCCTTACTAAATAAATTCACACTGACTTTGATGTTTCTGAGCAGCTTTTATATTTTCTGTGTTTATATTCTGTGCATCTTTGTAAACCAGTAAACCAGAGAAACCCCCACTTTTGGCGTGTTTCAAATGTCTTTCTAGGAAAAAATATCTCTGTGTATGTGTGTGTAAAGTGAGGGGAAAGAGTAGCCAAGCATGAAAGTGTGAGTGCAAAGAAAATGGTAGAGACAAACCAGGCCTAGGTAATAAAAGAGTGAAAAGTGTATGCCTTTAATTTTCTGATATTTTTAAGATATTTGTGCGTGCGTGTGTGTGTGTGTCTGTGTGTGTATAGGTGTGCGAATGTGTGTGTGCTCGCATGTGTGTGTGAAAAATGGAGTGTGAGCGCAAATTTGTGTGTATGTCCCTGAATGGATATGCATGGATACCAGTGTTTATGCTGAGTCGACTGTTTCATTGCCTTGATGAAGCACAAATACACAGACCTCCAGATATACTCTCCTGTCGGCGTTGGCGAAATGGCCTCCTCCCTGCCTCTGTTCCAGATTTTTTCACCAAAAAAGGAAATGGAAAACTCGTAGCTGCATGGGGGGAGGGCGGGTGCACTGGTGGTGG
>VVHJ01057848.1:5973-28200 GCA_015107715.1 Tylochromis polylepis | reverse complement strand
TCTGTCACATGTGCTCAGTGTGAACCTGCTTTCATCTGTGAAGAGCACAGGGCGCCAGTGGCCAAGTTGCCAGTCTTGGTGTTCTCTGGCAAATGCCAAACGTCCTGCACGGTGTTGGGCTGTAAGCACAACCCCCACCTGTGGATGTGGGGCCCTCATGCCACCCTCATGGAGTCTGTTTCTGACCGTTTGAGCAGAC
This sequence comes from Tylochromis polylepis, assembly GCA_015107715.1. Taxonomy (NCBI): domain Eukaryota; kingdom Metazoa; phylum Chordata; class Actinopteri; order Cichliformes; family Cichlidae; genus Tylochromis; species Tylochromis polylepis. The sequence goes on along the minus strand of VVHJ01057848.1, from coordinate 28,001 downwards.
ACATGCACATTTGTGGCCTGCTGGAGGTCATTTTGCAGGGCTCTGGCAGTGCTCCTCCTGTTCCTCCTTGCACAAAGGCGGAGGTAGCGGTCCTGCTGCTGGGTTGTTGCCCTCCTACGGCCTCCTCCACATCTCCTGATGTACTGGCCTGTCTCCTGGTAGTGCCTCCATGCTCTGGACACTACGCTGACAGACACAGCAAACCTTCTTGCCACAGCTCGTATTGATGTGCCATCCTGGATGAGCAGGAAAGGACCCAAATGCAGACTCATACACGGAGACAGGACTTAAACTCAAAACCAGCTTTATTTGCTGAATGGCAAAAACATACAAAAACTAAACTGGGAAATCTCTAATAATAACTTACACAGGGGAACACACGGAAAGACACACAACCATGAGGGAAAACGCAACACGAGACTGAGGGAGACGCTGACGTAAATACACAGAGGGATAACAAGGAAATGAGAACACATGAGGAACACAGCTGACACGAATAACCATAACGAGACAGGGGAAGCGAAACTGAACAGAATAAACATGGAAACACAAGACCTTCATAATAAAACAGGAAACATGATGCAGGAGTGGAGGAGAGGGAGCGAGGGAACACGAGGGAGAGCACAGACATGACGGGCTGGGGAAACATGGATAAACATGATGGAATAAAACACAAGGAGGGGAAACAAGGCACAAGAACTCAAACAACTATATAAATACAAACACACAGAGGGAGACACAAGGGGGAAACTAATAAACAATTCTAAACAGAAAAACCCAGGTATTTTAGAATAAACACAGGGATCTGGACCTAAAACATAAATAATAACACAAAATGACAAAAGACACAAGAAAATTCAAAACAGTGGGTCCAATGACCCAGGACCATGACAGATGATAACTTTAGTAATAATATTTTATGCAAAAGGGTGAAGATACAGTATCAAGGAAGAGGACAGCTGGAGGCTGTCGTCTTACACATCACTGTCAATTGTCAAGGATGACGTATGTGTAAAATAATACCCACTTCCATAACGAAGTTGGGGGTTTAATGGCAGCCGTCTATAGAAAAGCAGATTACTATGATCATTGAGGAACTGTGTGGTTTCACATATATCCTAATACTCTGGGTCACTGGAACAAACAGCGCGCTGAGAGGACTTTGCAAAAGAGACAGTTTACCATCTTTCTATTATCTTTCCATTAATTAAAACTAATGAGAAGTTAAGAGTTAGTCCTGTTCAAACATTTGATTTTTAAGTGCATTTAAAGTATGAGACAAGCTCACCAGGAAAAAAATGTTTTAAAAAAACATTTTTATTTCAAGGTAACCCTAATGTCATTTTCACTACCACTTTCATAAAGTTTAAAAACTTGAGATTTAGATTTTTATAAAATGTTTAATTCCTTTAATTCCAAATTATATTTAGCTCTTTACATGTAAAATGTAAATGTGATCATGTAACTTATTTTTCTTGAAATAACCAACATGTTCTCAACCCAAAGCGTAAAATACTGACGATTGTGACAAGTCGTCGGTATTTTACGTGTTGGGAATGAGAGCTGGTTGGAATGAATCTATAAATGTGTTTTACATGTCAAATGAAAATAAACCTAACAAAGCATTACGTACATTAAATCTGTTCATTTTCAGATCCTGAATCACTTTGGAAAACACGATGTGATGGCCACAACATGAAGCTATTTTATTGTTGAATTATCAGTGATACTTTCATGTGTTTGTGTTGGAATGGACGGCTGGAGCCTCTGCTCTCAGCGTCTCTTACAGTCACAAGCGGGTTTATATTGGAGTCAATTGAGAACCCAGAGCATTTAATAATGATGTGGAAGGGTACCTTTTGCTTCACTATGAGATGCCTAGGGGTGTGACAAATCGGCTGTATTTTATGCGTTGGGAATGATAATGCTCTGAAATAACAGCTTCAAAATAATTTTGATGATACCGACATATCATCAAAAGAATGTTACAGGAGTCTTAGGTCAATAACTTTTAAGACTTGCCAAAACACATATTTGTTTTGCCAGAATGCCACTCAGTATCAACCTGTGATAAGATTTCTAAAAGATCAGAGTTGCCACAGAGTTGTACAAAATATGATATGTTACAGGCACGATTTTGAACAATATGGCCAGGGCTACAATACATGTGTCAGTGGTGGGTGTTCAGGGGCAGGGCAGGCGCAGCTTTTATAGGATTAAAGTTTATTGATGATTTTTCTTCTCAGCTTATTGATCCATTTTCTCATCTCATCACCCTGCCACAACCAACAGGCTATGGAAACATCTGAGTGTGGTGACTTGTGTGGGTGTGAATGCATCATATCATGTGCACTATTATAATACGGTGCTCCTAATGTAGTGGGATATTGCCATTTTTAGAAGGAGGATTCTCAGGAGAGTGTCCTCACAGTGGGAAAATTTTATGACTGAAGTACAGCAAAAAATTGCATGTTTGATTTAGGGCTGCAAGAACTGAAAATACAATTATTTTGGTAAACAATAGTTACATTCATTACAACTTCATCTCCACATAAATTCCCAAAAAGGAGAGACCAGAGGAAACAACTGCTGTTCCAACATTTGGAAGAAGATTGACAATGTACAACACAAACGCTACAGCGAGGGTGATCCAGGATGTCAGGCCGGGGCGGATATCATCATCCTCACCCTCTAATATTGAGTTCCAAGCCCCAAGAACAACTGGTGCTTTGAAGCCATTGAGCCATTGAGCAGCTGACCTGAGAGATAGGACCATGGCTAAACCTGGAAACCTGGACCCTCTGTGGCCCATTACAAGACTATGTGAAGTAACCTCTAAAGATCTACTAGAAGATATGAATTACAGACAATCCCTACTGTGACCATCACCAAAACTAACCACGTGATCTATACCACAACAGCAGAGATCACTGAGATGCTTGGCTACAAGATAAACAGCAGTATCCTCCATGCAGAAAGAGACTAGAGGCCAAGATCAAGGCAGCACAGAGGTAAGTTAGCCAACTATCGAAGCTGCAGAAAGGTGTGATGGATAAAAGGACGCCTAAGAAGTACAGCAAGCTGTTCATACCTGAGGCCTTAGAAACTGCCAAGCAAAGACTCACAGCCTTGGCCACCCACCTTGAAGAGGTATACCAGAGAGATAGAAGCCAGGAGAATAAACCAGCTGTTCTCCACTGAACCATCTAAGGTGTATTCTCAGTGGCAGGATAACAATATTAGAACAGCACCACCAAAGCTGGAAATGGAGCAATACTGGAAGTGCATGTGGAAGAAGGATGTGACACATAACAACAATGCTCTGTGGCTAGTGGATCTAAGAGCAGACTACAGCAACCTCCCTGAACAGGATCCAGTGACCATCACAGTGCGAGACATACAAGAATAGCTAACCAAGAAGAGGAGAATGGACAGTCATGATCCCCAAGGATCACCAGAAGGGGCCGGTCCCATCCAACTATCGGCCAATAACCTGCCTGAGCACAACATGAAAGGTCCCAGGCATCATAGAGGCTGAGATGAACAGGCACATGGTTCAATACATGAGCGGGACACAAAAAGGAATTGGTAGAAACACCAGATCGGTGAAACACCAGCCACAGGTAGACAGAGCAGTCGCCAACCTGTGCATTAACTGGATTGATTACAAGAAAGCCTATGACAATGCCCAACACATGGATCCTGGAATGTCTAAAACTGTACAAGATCAACAGAACACTAAGAGCCATCATTAGGAGTTCAATGGGGATCTTGCAGTACTAGACGCCTTCAAGCTAATTGCACAAGTTACCATCAAGTGTGGGATTTACAAAGGAGATTCTCTGTCCCCACTGCTGTTCTGGCCTGAACCCCCTCAATGAGATCATTAATCATCAGCCACATCCTCTACATGGATGACATCAAGCTGTGTGCCAGGAGTGAACAAGACATTGATTCACTGATCCACACCACCAGGATATACAGCAACGTCATCAGAATGTCATTCAGACTGGAGAAGTGTAGTCGGAGGGTAACGAAGAGAAGGAAGGTAGTCAGAGCTGAAGGGATTACACTACCAGCAAGCAACATTGCAGACATCGAGGATAGCTACAAGTACCTGGGAATCCCAAATGGGATTCGAAGAGGCCGCTAGGAAAGCTGCAAACACCAAATACCTGGAGAGAGTAAGGCAAGTCCTGAGGAGTCAGCTGAATGGGAAGAACAAGATCCGGGCTATCAATTTCCTCACCCACATTAGACATTCTCATTGTTTTTACACACACTGCTATTCTTTGTAATCTTTCTACTTCACTACTGATAATGATACCAAGTATTTAGTATGTATGCAAGTATTTGTTGCAAGTAAATCAGAGGTTTGCATACTTTAAGTCTTGTGTCATGACTGCTCATCCAAATTTCTCTTTCAAGCACATCCCAAAGATGCTCTACTGAACTGAGATCTGGTGACTGTGGAGGCGAGTGAAGTACAGTGTTTAGCTGACAGGTGTGACCCCCAGTGTGGTCTTCCGTTGCTGTAGCCTGTCTGCTTCAAGGTCAGATGTGTTGTGTTTCAGAGATGCTGTACTGCATCGCTTATTTGTAATGAGTGGTTATTTGATCCCCTGTTGCCTTCATATCAGCTCGAAGTAATCTGGCCATTCTCCTCTGACATCAACAAGGTATTTTCACCCACAGAACTGCTGCTCCCTGGATATTTTCTCATTCCAGACCATGTAAACCCTAGAGATGGTTGGGCAGGAAAATCCCAGTATGTCTGTGACGGTCCTCAGTCATCTAGGTCATAGTAGTCTAAAGAGCTTGGAAAGAAAGTGACTGGACTTCTTTAAGTTTCTTGAAGATGTTTCACCTCTCATCCGAGAAGCTTTTTCAGGTCTAATACCAAATGGTGTAGACTCCCTTAAACTTAAAGTTTGAACTTCATCCTACTCTTTTTCAAGCATAAACATTGTGTAGACATAGACATATTCATGAAAACTTCATATTTTGAAGTTTTTCTTTTCTCTTGTTGTTTTAGTTATATTTACATGTTCGAAATAAAAACTATTAAAAAAAAGGATTTTGTCAAAACTATCAAGAAAAACTGTTACTGTCCGTCTACAGGGGACAGACAAGGTGAAGTGTTGGCAAAAGCAAAAGACCAAAGGTTTATCCACAATGTGAATATGCAAGCCATCAGAAAAAGGGTCTTGGCCCCGTATTTCATATTTTCAAGCCCGAATAAGATTAAATGCTCTTTGCATCCCTCCTACCTTTTGTGCTTCTTGTCCATTGTGACTCAAGGTTTTTATCTTCTTCCTCTCTTTTTTTTTCTCCTTGACTTTTCAAATCATTTTTTCTTTCTTCCTAAGTGTTTCCTTACTGGCGTGCTTTTTCTTCCTTCATACCTTCTTTCTTAAACCTTTGTTTTTTCTTTGCATTCACATGAGCCATCCGCTGCAGACCTTTGGTTTGGTTTGGCTGCAGATCACAATCTCAGTTTAGCTTGAATTATTGTTTTTTTGTTTCTTTTGGTCTTTTCATAGATAATTTAGTCTGCCTTTGAGGCAGACAGGGTAATGACTCTCTCTAATAGGGCTTAGTTCAGCTGCCCACATATTGCCATCTGGCCTTTGTCTAATCTGTGCACCACTGCCAGACTAGATACTCTGGCTTCGATCAACAAGGGGTTAACCTACAAAGAGAAAGGACTGGGGAGTTGAGGGGTAAAGAGAGAATAAGATGGAGAAGAAATGTCATGAAAAAAGAGAAAGACAAGCAGCGGGTTGGGGCTGTCATCTAGTCAGACAGATCCACATCATTGTGGAAGTAAGTCATCTGGATGAAGAGGCTACAGTTAATAACCATTCAGCATTGACCCTGAGCAGAGGTAATGATGCACCAACACACGCAAAGCAAATTAGCTGTAGAGGACAAGAAGGACAAAAGGATGTGAAGAGGTATAAAAAGAAAAGAGAAAAGAAGAAACAGCATTGTTGTTCAACTTTAATGCTGTAGAGGTAACAATACATTTAGTTGGCCCTCATCTAACAATTTAGAAGAGAGAATTAAAGAACAGCTAAGGGAAGAAAAAGTGGACATAAGAAAGAAGGAAATAGAAGAAAAAAATTTAAAAAAAAGAAGAGAATAAACAAAAACAATGGACTAGTAAATAAAAGCAAGGGGGGAAAGGAAAGCATGGACCAAAGAAAAATAAGAAAAACATTTATCTTCTCCTTTTTAGAGTGCATCTTTGGGCGATGCCCTTGACCTTTTTACTGCAATGCTAAATGAAGACCATCCCACATAAAGAAGAAGAGTAAGGCCAGCTGTGGTGATGAAATGCAAAGAAAGAACCGCAGCAATGAGCAAGTGTTTTCACTGTAATAATGAGGTTGAACTTTAACCTCTGCAAAAGTAATGATACCGCTAAGTCTTAGTTACCTTAGTAGCCACTGTGCTAGCTAGCAGAGTATGGGCCACTAGGGAGTCATCTGGTCTGGAAACATGAATCTTAAACATGTGTGGAGGGAAAGGACAAAGTAGACCTGGAATGAGGGTTGTTAGATTGAAGGACTATTATTTTTGTCATGGTGGCCCTCGGTCCTCCTACAACAAGGTCGAACTCTCATTCTAATGATATGTGTGTATGTATGTGTATGCTCCATATCTTGAAAAAAAACTATCAGCAGAACAGGAGTGTGTTTTTCTATGCAGAAATTAATGACACATTTACAACTACAAATGCATTCCAAATCGCCACTAATCCCATCTGTTGTGCAAATGTGTACATTAAATGTGTGTATTAATAAGGATAAATTAAGATTATTTTTTTGTTATTAATGGCCTATATGCCAGAGGCTTTTATGGTGGCAGTAATTAGCCACTACTTAAAATGCCCTTACAGACACAGCCATTCAAAATTGTCGCTTTTAGCCAGAGGTGAGCCGGCTGACTGTTAGCTGTCAGCCAGCACTCAGCCATTGGGAGTCCCCCCTCCTTCCCTTGGGGCATATCTACTTTTCACTATTAACATGCCCATTTCACTCAATTGCAGAGTGTCACCAAGAAATGAAGCTTTCTTCAAAAAGCCTTTGACTTGGATAGTTAGCTATAGATGATTTTTTTTCAGTATAGTATCGCTATATATAAAACTGAACTGAATTTCACATTCTTGTGATAGCTTTCTTTGTAAACCTCTTCACCCAGGAAAATATAAAAACTTAACTTTAAGTTTTGAAAATGTAAAATAAATGGATAAAACTTCACAGTCAGTTTGACCATTCATACATTTTACACTGCAAATCACCAAAACAATTTCCAGTAAACAGTTCTTCATTCATTCATTTCAAACTAATCTAATAAATAGATACAATTTAAAAGAAAATTAAATAGAGAAAAATAATATTCTTGCAAATAAGCTTCCTCATAGACACCAAACCAGTATTCTTGACACTCTGAGTCTCCATTTGAATGTGCTCTTGGGTCCACTTCTTGCTTCTAGCTGCCGAGCTGTGATATAACGGTTTCCCGATGTACCAAGCAAATACACCACCACAATCCAAAAAATCAACCACACGATGAAGGAAAACAGTCTGTGCATATTCAAGTTCGATGAACTTTTTGACACAACTTTAAGTGTGTATATATAGGGACCTGCAGAGCCTATGAGTAAGTCATTCCCTTCAACAGCTCCGGGGCCCTCAGGAGGAAAGCAGTGTTGTGGAAATGATCCACTCTTCACTAGTCGGGATAGTTAAAAAGCTTTCTTCTTTATCAATGAGCGATACACTTTTTTTTTTTAATTAAACATTTGAACATGACACAACACAAACTCTCGTAGACAATACAAAGTCAGAGAGAAATTGAAATGACATTGAGCGGCCACAAAAAAAATGGCGTACAAGCAGAGCGCACCAGCCAGCATAACACAAATTTGGGGTCATTCACTCTAATTAGTGCAGTGTATGCCGCGTGCTATGGGAAAGGACCTTAAGAGAGACATTAGAAGACTACCAAAAAATACAGTCTATACTAATATGTGGATTCCATATATTTGAGGATTCCCTACTTGATATTCAGAAACCTTTCATTTGTTTCATGGAGGTGATTACATGCTCTTACAGTTACTCCAAGATGAAAAAGACTGATATTCTGATGTCGGAGTTTTCATGAACACAGCTCTGCGCTGACAATTGTTTCTCTGACTGAGTGCACCTAAATATACAAAACAGGCATGTTCTGGCTTGTCAGATCATTCCACCAAGTAGAAAATACTTTGCATATTTTACACTCTGTTATAAATTCCACATGGTGTCACAAAGTTTGCAGATGTATTAACAACAGTTTTAGTAACATACTCTGGACTGCATACTTTTAAAAATGGGATTTTAACAGTAATGAAAAAATCTAAATCTAATCTTCTGCATTCAGTAAGAAAGTTTTACAGACAGGAAGAGATGGGGGTTTGCTGCTTGTCTGTAGAAGGTGCTTCGGTCATTAAGAGGTGACGATAGCTTCAATGCAAATGAAGCGCAGCAGCTGAACAACAAGCACTAAAATGAGAAAAGCAAAAACTTTCACATAGTTTTTATTTTCTCTTTTGTCTGCTCTCTTCTCTTTCCCCACACCTTAACCAGTCACAACCAGGCTGCCCCTCCCTGAGGCTGGTTCTGCAGGTTTCTTCCTGTCAAAAGGGAGTTTTTCCTTCCCACTGTCACTAAGTGCTTGCTCATAGAGCAAGGAGGGAGCTGTGTGGTTGTCAGGGTTTTGTTCTACAACCATAACGTAATAATGATGCCATTAATAATTTACTGTCATTTGTAACACTTGGATCAATTTAGTGTTAATTTAATTAATAACAAATAAGATTTTCTTTCAGAGACAAGGATATTCTTTTATTATTTTTCCCTGGGTTCTGGATTTACTTAACCGATAAGGCATTTTTTTTGGATCACCTACACCCCACCTACCACCTAGAAATGGCAATTCCAAATCCTATGCCACTGTGGTTACACCCATTTGGAAAGCCCACGGTGCAAAGTCAGAATCATGTTCTTGATTTCTCAAGCATTTTAACACCAGTGAGCCTGCAGTGTTGAGGAAGAATGATTGTCATGTAAGTTAAAATTTATCTAGTGTTCTGGATCAGTCATACTTCGTTCCAAGACTTCTACCACTCCAATTTTCTTTAGCAGAGAGATGAAGAAGAAGTTACAAGACTAACAGTTGCCCTGCAGTTCACTCAAAGGGAAAACTAGACTGGAGGTCATTCATTGTTTCATCTTCCTGAAAAAGACTTAAGCCAGGGAAACCAAGCTTAAGTCTTCTAATTTTTTAGCAGACTGCTAATTTTTTAGTTATTAATACAATACAGTGAGGCAGAACAGCGTTGTGGTGGTTAGCACTGTCGCCTCACAGCAAGAGGATCCTGGGTTTGACTGCACCAGCTGGCAAGATGCTTCCACGTAGAGCCTGCAGGCTCCCCCTATACCTGTGTGAGTTCTCCCCAATACCCCCATTTTTTCTCTGCACATTGATGCACAGTAATTTGTAATAGATGTCACGCCTTTCTATAGCCCTGATTCTTAAAATATGAATTGTATGTCTGTATTTTCATGTGTTGAGTTTTAACACCAAGAAGTAGAACTAATTGAAGCAATTAGATGCACAGGGTTATCTTTATATCCCCATTAACTGGGTAATCTTCTGCAGTCAATACTTCTCCTATTGACTTTTCTGGCCTCTGCTTTGGCAATGGAGTCCTGCACATTTGATTAAGATCCAGTTTGAACAATGGGCAAACACACAACAAGACAAACTGAAAATCCAAGGTTCCCACAGGTATAAATGAGTATAGATATCTAACAAAGCAAAAAAAACTGATGACAAATTAACTGCTTGGGGTTCATAGCATAACTCAGAGAACCTTTTTTGACAACTTAGCTCAAACATATCCTAAATCATAATCAAGTTTTTTTGTTTTTTTTTTAAAAACCCTCTTGTTTCTTTCAGTTTGATTTGATAGATGTCTGTATTATTTTTATTTTATTTATTAATCATTTCACAAGCTATTGGATTGCTTGCCATGAAAGTTCACTTTTGATCCAGTATCAGGTCAGAAATTCATATGTTTAATTCCTTGGTTTGTGAAACTAAAATGTTTCCACTTTCCCTCAGTTGTACTCTCAGTCACCATTCTTTATAGCTTTAATTCAGTGAAATATTGGCAAATCTTTGGCAGGGTTTTTTTGAAAATGGGATGGAGGTTTCTGGCACAACTTCACCTATTTCCAAGGCGCATATAGAAGAACAAGGGTCTAAAGAGGTCAAAGCTACAACAACACTTGTAGAATAAAAAAAAACTTTATTACCTGACTTGTATATCCTGTATATTTATCCACTTATGGAGCACCAACAAGTATGGGCTGGGCATAGAGTCATGTAGTATAAGGTCAAGTGACCAGTGTCAAACCTGAGATATGTTCAGTTACTAAAAAGGAAGAGTGTAAAATCTGGGGTAGTGTTTTAAATTTTTCCTCATTCAGTGTTACAAACAACCACTATGAAGGACATATTTGTTTATATGATTTAGGTAGTTTATTGTCATGGTTCAATTACAGTAATATATTGTATGACCATATGGCACTGCTTTGCTCCACTGGTGCATAAACATACTGGACGCATATTGTTTAAAATTTTTTCTTCTTACTTACTTAAGCGTATATTCTATTAAGTGTTGTCTGCAATATAATTCTTAATAACCCTGATGAAGGGCACACGCTGAAACATGCTGGGAGAATTTTCCTACCAAAGAAAGTACATTTATCCCAGTTCTCCTGAGAATTGAAATGTAAAATGTAATTCACACTAGCATCCTCTATACTGAGAATATGTATGTGGAGCTTTTGACCCTTTCAATTTGTATTGACCAGTCTCTCTGAAGACAGTAGAAAACTCCTCTACCTCAGTGTCTATTTGTCCTTACCTCCATCTTTTTCTTTCTCTAATAGGATTTCCATCCGTTACATCTTTTATCACTGACCTAAGAAAGAAGAGATGAGCTGAGCTATATTGGTGTGGGGAGGTGATAGGGAATCAATAGACTTATAATGGACAATAAGGTAGTGATGCAGTTGGTTATAGGCCTGACTGCCAGCTGGAAGCCCTAAGGGAGCGAACATTAGCACTGTCTGTCTGTATGTGTGTCTGTCTATCTTAGTGTCTCTAATTAAAATGTCTTCTTCTGTGTATCCTGATCAAATGTATACCTGTCTGTGTGTCTAAGTAATTAGATATTCTTGCACTGAGTAGCAGGATTGTCAGAGAATCCCAAAAGGAAAATTTCACCCACAAAGAAAATTAAAGGAGAAAAATGTCTAAGCAGAAAAGCTAATTGATAAATGATCTTATTTTAGACATTAATTTTACTCTACTGCTTGGGATAATTAGGCCAAAATTAAAAAGAAAATACAAAAGGAAATGAGTAAAACAGACATTTTAAATTCTATCTATCTATGTAAAACATCCACATGAATTTAGCTCAATCTGAAAACTTAACTTCTTCACCCAGTATGTACTTTCATCTTCATCACTGTCATTGTTTTAGTCATTAGTCAGTCATGGTTCTCTGTCTTTATCGTCACACAGAAACTGTCATCATTAGTAAGGCTTTTGTGTTCTTTGATGTTGTTGTTGACTTTGAGGTGACTTTAGCCTTGTCAAATTACTTATACAATGAAAGAGAAAGAGTTACATTTACAACATTAATTTTTTAAATTGTTTTCAGTGGTTTTGGTGATTTATTTTAGCTATAACTATAACTGATAATCAGAATAATTGACATTATTATCTCTGACATGTACCGGTTCTATTCTAATGCTGTTTTCCAACCTGTGTCAGTCAACCAGGTCACCAGTGACCATGTCCATCATCCATCTTTATAGAATTTCCATAATTTCATCAAGCACCATTGGAAAAGCGTAAAAGTAATACTAAAGTCAGTGCACGATAGCATCACCAAAAGGGAACACTTTCTACTTTTTGAAACCCAGCCAATCAGAATATATAATTTTGCTTTGTTTTAATTGTTCTCCCAAGACTTGGGAACCAAAAAAGGTTAAGGTAGTCACAAGGTAAAAGGTTAAGGTTATGATTAAGAAAAAGGAAAGTAGCAACCCAACACAAAACAAAAAAAACATTAAGATTTTGATAAAAGGTTAAAAGCCATCTTCTCAGGTTGTTGAAAAACATTCAGAAAAAAAGATATTCCTTTTGTTGGTTTGGTTGAAAGTGAAAATACACTTGTCATCTTTAAGAGTCCCTCTGAAGCTCCCCCAAGTGGATTGAATCCCAAAACCTTTCTATCAGGTGGTACAGTAGGGCTAACCACAGTTTTTTTTGACCATGCAGAGGCCTATACAAATAAACTCACCATGCGACAGACAATGAGACAATAATCCTATTAAAACCCCATGCACCTGGAAAAGATGTTGTGTAGCTGGCTGATCAAAACTATTTTACAGCCAAATAAAATATCAATTTTGATTTGATTTGATTTTTAGAATGCATTTGCTCCTGTTGATCTCTGCAGGCTCTCTGGTGCACAGCATTTCCACTCCCATTCCTCCTTTGGCCCACCAAAATCAAACCTGACTTTGTTTTTTAGGGCTGGATTGCAAAGTCTAATCTAGGTAATCGAATTGCAGCCCACCGAGCTCTGAATGTGGCTGTTAAGAGGTCTGAAGAAGTAACTGACTATAGACTTGTCCATTAGAGGAGCCAAGTGTGTATATCTGTCTTCACAGATATACAGACAGAAACCAAAACACATCGCACAGAAATGCAGAAAAGACGTGAGAGACCTTCAAACAAATACATTTTTGGAATTTATTCTCCTTTAGGTTCCTTTAGACTACCACTGCCAATGCTATTGCTTCACTAGGGGTAAAATGAAAAAAGTCAATATTTTCAGCTCATCACACGTAATGCCAAAATAATGCCATTCATTTAAATTTACATATATAACATACATAAATGTTTTGAATTATAGCATCTGTTACAACTGGTGAAAAATTTCCCACACTGAATTGTTTACAAGGATATTATGAATTTGTCTCCGATGAGCGTGAATCTAAAGAGAAACAAAAGTTCGTAAAAGAGCATTTAAAAATATCGTAAGGATACGCCTCAATCTTATTTAAGAGGCCTTAGAGAAGTTGTGGTTATTTATATTTTCACATGTCAATCAACACATCAGAAGCATTACAATAGGCCATTTCAAAATTAAACCCTAATATGTATGTCCTCTAAATAATATTCTGCTCTATGTATATTTTTACTTGACGTGCACTAGAACACAACTTAGAAAGTTAGAGTGACTTGTGCTTGACTGCTATGAGACTCACAGCAAACCCTTGAACAGCCTATTTTGGGCTCATGCAGGGAGTTATGTGACAACACTTACTGCACTGAAAGGCAAATTATCCCAATGCTATATCATTTAGTTTTTTCCAAGTCAACTCCACAGTCTGTTTGACTTGAAAAAATTCTGCGCTCCAGATGGGTTAATTGCATTAAAAATTTTAATCGCGTCAGTCGTGATGTCATTAATCCGCATTAACGTTGACAGCCCTAGAAAAAAAAAAAAACAATTTGTGAAAAATTATCTGTTATCAACAAAATTGACAAGTTACTTGCTATAAGAAACAGGCGAAAACTTCTTTTTAAAGGCAACTTTTATTACAATGCTTTAAAATCAAGGTGCCTTTCCAATTATGGAGTGAAATTTTGAAAGGCTTTACACTGCACCATGAACATTAGACAATTTAAATCGCTGTGAAAATACTTTCACAATATGAGTCTGATAAGCTGTATTTTGAATCATTTGTAAACAAAATAGCCAGTTCAGCAGCTCAGTTCTGAGTTGTCATGCTTATTTTCTTTTGGATTTTTGATCATGTGAAACTCGTTTGTACAGTGGGCACAGGTTCATACGATTTTCTCCCTCTTACACTTTGTTTTTTGTTCACCTTGATGTAAGTGTGGAAGTTTTTATTTTTTTTTATATATTCATACTCAAATAGTCACTATTCAGGAAGCATGGCATCTGAGTTCCAACAGATTGTTTTCTCACCGTGTCCCCTTTGAGTACAGACCACTCCTCTGGCACTGTTGGCTCATTGCAAGGTCTTTAGCTTGTAATATAAAGCACCTTGAAGCAAGTGCTGTTGTTGGGATTTTGTCACTAAATCTACTTAGTATTTAAAAAGGCCCTTTTACAATTTTAAGCAGTTGTTCGAGAAATTCATTTTCTATGGACTGCTTGGTTCTTATATTTAAGAGGTCATATCCTTAATTAAAAATGCTAAGTACCGAGCCTACATCCCAGCCTGCCCCACAGCCAACCTTAAAAACCTCACCTCACTCTCCAGTAAAGCTTCAGTGTGGATCTTCGGACCACTCTCTGTCACCAGCCTATTGTTAGTAGTGGTGCTCACCCCTATACACCCCCAATCCCTCCACACAGAGACTTTAGGAGGCTTCCCATGGACAAAAAGGGCACAAGGTCATGACACAGACAGACATAAATCTGTGGCCTCACCATCCAACCCTAATCCCCCTAGCGCTATTGTCACCTCACTCCCCCACGCGGTCTACAACACGCACACTTAGACACCCAGTAGACCCTCTCCATCTGGATGTAAATAATGATGATATTGTGGTGGTGAATGGTGCTCTGTGTCCAGGCGATAAGCCCAATATAGTCAGAGCAGCACGGGGGTGTGTGGGTGATAGTTGGTAAGCAGTGACACAGATAAAGAATAATGCCCTGTGTATGTGCTGGTGTGTGTTTGTGTGTTTGAGTCAATCTCTTAATTATTAATGCCCGAGCCCTTACCATTTTCTTCATCTATCTCTTCTTAGTCAGTTCCCCCTCCCTCACACAGACCCCCAACTCCCCCTCAGCTAACGCTTTGCCTCATTCTCTATATTTCTTTTGTTCCATTTCCTCTGTCAGCTGATGTTGAATGTGTTCAGGGGTTCCCATTGTTCTTTATTACCCCTCGTCTTCTTTGTCATCAATTATCCCCACACCACCACAATTGGTTATTTAGCTTCATTTCTATATTGTTTTTCATGATGTCCGCAATTAAGTTATGGATAATAACACTGATAAATAGTAAATGGACTGCTATTTATATAGTGCCTATCTAATCAATTTAAACTCTCAAAGCGCTTTGTTACTCTTTCCCTTACCTAATCACAGTGACCTCACCCCTACTGATGGGCAGATTGTCCCCCTCATCTGCAGACTCTGCTTCCTCTACAGAAAACACTCAGTAAAATTATGGAGGTCTTCCAATTATTCCTTCCATCACTTGATAATATCCTCAGTTGAAGTCAGCAGTCTCCCACCCACACTATACACCTTATACACCATGTGAGTAGAGCACCACTTTGTCCTCTGACGATTTGCACGGGGAGGTTAATGAATGTGGAATCGCATGATCAAATCACTTGAATAAATTCCAACTCTCAACTATAGTCACAAGGTCTTTTGGTGACCAAAGGAATTAGGCTGCATATAGAAGCAGCCAAAATAAGTTTTCTTAATGGGTGACTGGGCTGAGATGTGTTGAGGAGTTTAGACAGCTGGATGGATTCAGACTTGAAATGCTTTTGCTTCTTATTGGAAGGAACCATCAAAGGTGCTTCAGCTATCTGATTGGAATGCCTGCTGGGTGCCTCGCCTTGGAGCTGAGGCTACACCCAAATGGAGGAGACTCGAGGGCAGACCCAGAGCTCGCTTGAGGATTATGTATCTCATCTGGTCTCAGAGGGGAACTGAAAAAGAACGTGTGGCATACCTAGCTTGCCCTGCTGTTAATGATTTTAGACATGGAAATTGATGCATTTATATATTGAGATATCTAAGATAAGATAAGATAGATCTTTATTGTCACTGTTACAAGAACAATGAAAGGCAGTTTGGCATCTCTCCATTAGCAGTAAGTAGATTTTTTTACACTAAAATTACTTTAGAATAAAAGATAAAAGATACACAGATATATACAGTTGTATACAAGTTATATATGCTGTAAGGTGCAATGCAATCAGTGATAGTGCACACTGAGATAAGAGGTAGAGACCAGAGGTAAGAATGTTGGTTGCATTATACTATAACAAATACGGTTTATAAATAGAGGTAGGAATGTTATTTATAACTACAGTGAAAATGTCCAAAAAGGTTAACAGCACAGTTAACCTTCAATCAGGGTGGAGGTAGGGCACGTTTGATGGCCTGTGGGTAAAAACTTTTATTGAGTCTGTTTGTCTTTGATCTGTAGCGTTTACAGGTCAATCAGGAGGAGGAAAAAAGTGAGTGTCCAGGGTGCGAGGGGTCCTTGATGATGATATTGGCTTTCCACCGAAGTCTGCCAGTATAAATGTCTGAGGGGGGGGGTTGGTGTAGTGCCAATTGCTCGCTCTGCTGCCCTCACCACCCGCTGCGGTTTTCTCTTGTCTTCCACAGTACAGCAGTTAAACCAGAGTGTACAGCAGTAGGTTAGAGGGCTCTCGATGGTGGAGCGGTAGAAGTTAATTAGTAGTTTTTGGGATAATTGGGTCTGACGCAGATTCCTGAGAAAGTACAGCCTTTGTTGTGCTTTCCCTACCTGGTGGGAAATGTTTATGGACCAAGTAAGGTCGGCCGAGATATGGACCCCGAGGAACTTAAAGCTTTCTACTTCTTCCCCATTGATGTAGAGGGCGGCGTGCTCAGATCGCTTTGTTCTTCTGAAGTCGATTATGATCATGTGACCTGTTGAGGACACCTGAGCCAAGGTGTGAATCTGGGTTGAAATAGTTGGTGTTGTAAGCCCCACCCTCTGTTCAAAGATGGTCATTCACAGTGGACATAAATGGCTTCTTTCATGCCTCTTTCAAACCATCTGTCTTCTCTGTCCAAAATGTGAACACTGGCATCCTCGAAAGAGTGACCTTTGTCCTTTAGATGCAGATGTACAGCTGAGTCCCTTCCTGTTGAGGTGGCTCTTCTATGTAGAAGTCTGAGCATTCCTCACTGCACTGCACAGCATACACTACTATGTTTAGTTTGTGTTTGGGAGTTTTGTCCTTGGGATGAAGCAGTTTTTGTCTGAGTGTATGGCTGGGTCTGAAGTACACTGGGATGCTTCTCTGATAAACCTGCTACATATGGGATAACAGTGTTGTTCCCTTTGTCCTTCTGCTTCTCCCTAGTTGGTGTCTGACCTTCTTTACTGTGCATCTTTGCTAATTTGATGAAAGCCCAGTGGGGATAACCACATGTTTTAAGAGCTTTCTTTACATGTGTGTGTTCCTTTTCTTTCTCTTGTGCTTCTACTTGGGCTTTGATTTTTCAGATATCTGTACCAGTGGCTAAGTGCTGTCCCTTTTGAAGGCTTTACTTTCCACTACTTCAGGTAAAGGTGACACTGGGAAGCCCACGACTCATCCATCTGTCTGACACATGTGGTGGTAAGGCAGAGGTCTGATCATTCATATTCATCTCTGCTCTATCCACACAAACAGATCAGTGATGGGTGGTAAACTGATTAGAGCAGCTGACAGGATTAAATCCCTCTGATTGGTCTGTTTTTTAGGTGACGCATCCACCTGGGATCTAGATTCTTCTTCTGTGGTGGAATCATGGAGCTGGCCTATGTGTGTGAGTGGGAGAAGCGTCCGAAGAGCACGCACTGCCCCTCCATCCCGCTGGTCTGCTCCTGGTCCTGCAGGAACCTCGTGGCCTTCACCACGGACCTGAAGAGCGAGGACGACGACAAGAGTACACACACACATGCGCACGCACACACACACACACATGCGCACGCACACACACACACACATGCGCACGCACACACACGGTGAACTTGATGTTCTATTTTCCAGATGTAAGTCACATGATCCACATCATCGACACTGAGCACCCCTGGGATGTTTTCTCCATCAACTCTGGACACACTGAGGTCATTTCCTGTCTGGAGTGGGACCAGTCAGGTAAGACTTCAGTTAAATGTTTTGGAGATGAGCTCAGCTGATTGACTGTTATTGATCTGGACTCTGATTGGCTATAAGCTGTTCAGACTGTGACAGTACGTAGAGCTGCTGTTCTCCTGCTGTATGCAAGTACGTGCTGCAGCGTCACATTCTGCTGAGCGAGACAGGAAGTGACGTGTGTGTGTGTGTGTGTGTGTGTGTGTGTGTGTGTGTGTGTACGCTGCAGGGTCACGGCTGCTGTCTGCAGACGGTGACGGGCAGATCAAATGCTGGTCGATGTCGGATCACCTGGTGAATAGCTGGGAGAGCGTCCTGTCGAGCTCGCTGGATGGAGACCCCATCATCGCTCTCAGCTGGCTGCACAACGGCGTCAAGCTGGCACTGCACGTGGAGATGGTAATACCTGCCCACACACGCTGGCTCGTTGCAGGGCTCTGACCTCACATGCCTGAGTGATAGCTCTGTGTCTTAACACTCACTGAGACCAGGTGAGTAAGCCCTGCCTCCTCTTCTCCTCTTGCTTCAGTCAGGCTCCACAAACTTCGGGGAGAAGTTCTCACGGGTGAAATTTTCACCGTCCCTAACGCTGTTTGGTGGTAAGCCGATGGAGGGCTGGCTGGCGGTGACGGTGAGTGGCTTGGTGACGGTGTCGCTGCTGAAGCCGGGCGGTGCTCTGCTGACGGCGAGCGAGAGCCTGTGCCGGCTGAGAGGGCGCGTGGCGTTGGCCGATATCGCCTTCACTGGAGGAGGGAACATCGTAGTGGCTGCCACAGACGGCAGCAGCTCCTCCCCTGTGCAGTTCTACAAGGTAAGGACCAAAGATGCTGGCATTACAAGCTCTCACCTCTGATGCTAACCTGACCTTTGTGTTTCAGGTGGTCGTCAGCGTGGTGAGCGAGAAATGTCGCATTGACACAGAGCTGCTGCCCTCGCTTTTCCTGCGCTGCACCACCGACCCGCTGAGGCGGGAGAAGTACCCCGCCGTCACCCACCTCAAGTTCCTGACCCGGGAAAACTCGGAGCAAGTAAGACCAGTCTGACCAGTCAGATCAATAAGGCCAGAGTGACCGTTAAACCTGAGGCCACCAGGAGCTCACAGGAAGTGTTTGCGTGTTTCAGGTTCTGCTGTGTGCGTCCAATCAGAACGGCAGCATCGTGGAGTGCTGGTCTCTGAGGAAGGAGGGACTTCCTGTCAATAATATCTTCCAGCACCGTTCGCCAGTGGGTAAGAAGACCCAGAACAGCAGGAAGTGATGTAACAGCCAGCTAATGGTTGGCATAGTAACAGGAGGCTTTAAGAATCAGACTGTGTGTGTGTTCATGACCTCTGACCTTTTGTATTTAATGCCCTGACTTTCTTTATTTGACCTCTGACAGTGGGAGAGAAGCAGCCGACCATCCTAAAATGGCGGATCCTGACGACCACCAGCGACCTGGAGCGAGTGTCGGCCGTCGCTCTGCCCAAGCTGCCCATTTCCATCTCCAACACCGACCTGAAGGTGGCGTCAGACACCAAGTTCTGCCCCGGACTCGGTGAGCCTCACAGCTGGAAACGGCTGGCAGCTTCGTTGAGCTCCGAGTTTGTCTTCGAGGTGATCGTTCTCATGTTGATTTGAAAAATGGCAGCAGAAGAAGAAATGCGTAGGAGGAAATGAGAGTACTAAACAGGCCTATCACAGTCGTTGTGGGCGGCGCCACTGTGACGTTACATTTTTGGAGGAGGGCCTTGTCAGGTTAGAACAAACATCAGCTGTTGCAAGGCGTCCTTGTGATGTCTGTTACGGCGCAGTGTTTGCTCAGAGCACTGGTGGGAGGAGCCACAGACTGTGACCTGTGTTTAGTTTACCTGGTGAGGTGTTAAACTTTAAGATTTGGGAATGCCCCAAAATAAAACTGTGATGCTTGTTCTGGACCGGCAGGTCTGACACCCTGCTGACCCGGCTTTCTTTAAAGATGGCGGCAGGACTATGTTGTAACGTCTCGTGTCATTGTGGTTTCAGGTCTGGCTCTGGCATTTCATGACGGCAGCATCCAGATCCTGCACCGCCTCTCCCTCCACACCATGGGCGTGTTCTATGGCGCCTCCTCGGCACAGCGCCCTGGAGATGAATCGGCCATCAAGCGCCAGAGAACCACCGGTCCCGCCGTCCACTTCAAGGCCCTGCAGTTCTCCTGGACCTCATTGGCTCTGGCTGGAGTCGACAACCATGGCAAGGTGAGGACACAGAGCTGGGTTCTGGTTCAGCCCAGATCAATAAAACATCACATGTTAATGATCAGAGATCAGATCGATCAGTTTCTTATTGATCGATTAATTTATCAGAGAAACGGTTTCCTCAGGCATCCTGATGTCTCCGTCACCCACATGACTTCTGTGTGAATTAACTCACTCGGGTAGATGACGTGAAATAAGAAATTTTAAACCAAAACAAGGAAATAAGGTCTCCAGAGAGTGAGCTGAGGATGAGTCGATGGAGATCTGGATGGTTGCTGCTGTGAATCTTTCTGAAATCTAATTTTAATCCGTTTGTTTGTTCTCTCGTCAGCTCCACATGCTGCGCGTGTCGCCCTCTATGGGTCAGGTGCTGGAGATGAACACGACGTTGCGCCACCTGCTGTTCCTGCTGGAGTACTGCATGGTGACGGGCTACGACTGGTGGGACGTGCTTCTGCACGTGCAGCCCAGCATGGTGCACAACCTGGTGGAGAAGCTGCACGAAGAGTACATGAGGCAGAACCAGGCGCTGCAGCAGGTCAGCAAGGCATGCTGGGAGAAAACCACAAGGTCATAGTTTAGGTGTTATAACAGGGTCAGATTTTGTTACATATGTTCCCGTTCATCAATCAGGAAGCTTCAGTGACTGAACATGACTGAAGCTGTTAGCACTCATCAGCTTCACAAAGGCAGAATCACATAAGCAGGTTTTCATCAGACTACAGGAAGTAGTCCCTGTGGTTAGGAGCAGGCAGCACATGTGACCTGAAAGTGAGAAATTGTCTTAAATTTGCTCTGGACGAGCATTAAAACGTTTGTAGATGGAGGAAGACGAAGAGGAGGCAATTTCCGCTCACACAGCATGGCGGTGTCTTTAAAAACCCATCCGTACGTTTTCTTCCTCTGCACCTGGACAGGCTGCTGTAAGAATGCTTTCAGCTGTTTGGACAAACATTTAAATCCAGGAGGTTATTTAATAAAGTCCCAGTAATTATTTATCATTAATTTGAAAATGGAGGACAGGTGAGATAATGAAAGTCAGCAGAAAGGGGTGTTCTGATGTTTCTGGCTCGATGACCTTCCCGTTGCCATTCTGTTTCAGGTTCTGGCAACACGCATCGTGGCAGTGAAGGCGTCTCTTTGTAAACTCTCCACGGCGACGGCAGCTCGAGCGTGTGACTTCCACGCCAAGCTGCTGCTGATCGCTATCAGCTCCACCCTCAAGTCTCTGCTGAGGCCTCACGTCCTCAACACGCCGGACAAGAGTCCCGGAGACAGACTGACGGAGATCTGCGCCAAAAACACCGACACAGGTGAGACCACAGGTGGTGCTGGTGACCTGTCAGGTGAGGGTGGCGGCTGATGGCTCTGTGTCTCCTCAGATATCGATAAGGTGATGATCAACCTGAAGACAGAGGAGTTTGTGCTGGATGGTCCTCCTCTGCAGTCTCTGCAGCAGCTCATCCAGTGGGTGGGAGACTTCGTCCTGTACCTGCTTGCCAACCTGCCCAACCAGGTGAGTGAAGTCGGGTGGCGATGCATGCACCTTATTCCAGGTTAGGAGGTATGACTCAGAACCATTTCAGTGAAATAGAAGCTGTAAGCAGACTCTTTGGGGTCCTATAGATCAATCAGTTCTTCAGTTTGTCTCCAGGAAGCAGAACTCTGTAGAACTCGTCATGTTTGGCTGATGACCGCTGACCCCGGGTTTATGTATGCTGCTCTCGCAGGGCTCTATGGTCCGGCCCGGGTTTGGTTTCATGCGGGACGGGGC
>VVHJ01057846.1:0-12540 GCA_015107715.1 Tylochromis polylepis | reverse complement strand
AGGGTCTGTGCTGGCGGACGTGGGTTACTGGCCTGGTAGCCTAGCTGCCCCTGGGTGGGTCCAGGGGGGCTTGGGGTTCTGGGGGTGCTCCGCCTCTGGGTGGGGCTCTGGCTGGGCCTTGGGGGCTTGGGTCCTGGTTGGTGTGTCGCCAGGGTTCTGGGTGGGTGCATGCACGGGGGCCCAGCCCTGGCGCAGGGGGCCTCTGGTGCATCAACGGAACTGGGGGCCTCTTCAACTAGTGGGGAGGTTGTTACATCCTTGCAGGAGGTCTCTGCTGTCCAGGAGTCCACTCTGAAGGTGGGGAAGAGCTTTAGCAGAGGTGGAGAATGAACTCAACCTGCGTGTCTCTTGTCTTATGTAGGCTGGGAGATGATTGAATGATGGGGTGGGTGTAGTTTCCTCTGCGGTGCGGTCGGGTGGGCCTCCCCGGGCTCTGTTGGGCTTGTTGGTGCTGCCACTGTGGGCCCCGGTCCAGATGGGCCCGGGCCCCCTGCCCTTGGTGGAGTCCAGGGAACACAGGTGCCTACTGGGATCAGTGGGGAAGCTGGCCCCAGGGAGGGGGTACTTTGCTCCTGGACCTGGTGTGTGTACAGTGTTCCTTTCTGTTTGTCTCCACGTTGGGCGAGTGCTGAGTATTTGTATATGTGTGCATGAGGGTGGGAATGCATGTTTGTGTCTGTGTGTGCCTGTTTGTCTATGTCTATGTGTCAGGTCGGGTCTTAGATCCACCTCTCTGGGAACATCTCAGGCCCCCCCAGGTGTAGGGGCCTATCTCCCCCCACCACACTCCCTGCCAGTGGCTGATGCCCCCACCTGTCGGTGCATTGGTGGTTCTCGGTGTCTGGAGCTGGGTGCTCAGGTATGTACTGGCTCACTCCCGGCGGCTGCTTGGTGGGGCCTGGTGCCCGTGACTCGGTTGGGCCCTTTCTGGAGAGTGGAGGGCCCTCGGACCTCTGGGCCCAAGGCTCGGTACGCTCTGGCGTGGCTGACTGCCGGCAGAGCCTGCGGGCACGTTAACGCAGCCCCCTGTAGCTTCTGTAACGTGGCTGCTGGGTGACCCCCTGTGTGGTGCGGCTGCCCCTCCGGTGGTCCTCCTTGGGCTCTCATGCTCTGGGGGGCCTCTAGATGTCTGGGGCCTGGATCTCCTCTATGCCTGCTTCATGTCCTGGGGGGCAGGGCTATGGCTCCCCACACCCACTATCAGATAGTTACATGGAGAAAACTTTTGAATACATGTGCGCTCACGCACACAGGTGTGCACATGGGTTTTCAAACACACACACTATCTTCCTTGGCTGTCCTTCCTTGGCTACCTTGCGTTGTCGGTCTTGCGTGCTGCTCAGTAACATTCAATATTTATTATTTGCTGTTACTTATATTTATCTGGATTGTTGCTGTGGTCTCCCTACTGTGTTGTTCTCTGTTTGCTTGTTTTCTTTTTTTTCTCTTCCAGAAGGTAATCCAGTGGATTTTTAGTGTCTTTTCTCACTGTCCCTCTTCCCCTGTTTTTCTTTCCCTCTCCTTTTCTTGAACTTCTCTTGTCTACATCTTTCCCTTTCCTATCCCAGAGTCATGTCTGTTTGCAATAACTTAAAAGTTTAAATAAATAAATAATAATAAAGATCAATCAAGTGGACCAGTGTGGCAAAGCCATAATGATCCACTTGGAAAAATAAATCCATTGGGCATTTTTTTTTGGCCTTCAGACAATAATTCGGATTGCTACAGTGCCTAACAGGACAGGCAAAAAATAAAATAAAATAAAAATGGTATAGTTAAAAAAAATGCTGATGGTAACACACACCAGAATGCTCCAGACCAGCAACCTGCCAAAACTCCTTTTTTTTTTTTAAACATACATTTGCTAGTGATTAGCACCATGTGACTACTTAACCTTAGACTGTAAAGATGGTTTACTTTCTTTTTTTTGTCATGGCTATATACACGGATATATTCTGCTTGCTTTAGCCGTTACCTTTGAAAAAAAACAAAATCATTTACTAACAATTTTAACTTATTCAAATTAATAGAAAAATATCTTTCACAAAGCCAAGCTAGATCGCAGCCTGGTTTACAGGCTTTTATGCTAGGCTAAGCTAACTAACCACTGCCAAATTCTTCATTTAGCAAAGGCAGCCTTTACGTAACTTTTCATTTAAGGAGAAAACACTCCAGCACACTTCTAAAAACAACAAATAAATGCTTCATTTATGTATTCCAGTACCTTACAGTTATCTTATTGAGCAGGCTATCTATCATGTTTCAAATTTTGAGAAACATTATGTTCTGCATGATGTTCATGAAATATTTGATGAACAGAAAGTTTTGTAAGTTGTTCATTTGAAAGAAAGCAGCAGCAGTAAGAAAAAAAGCAATCAGGAGTTTCTGTGTATGAGGAAGAGAATGAGCAAAGGAACAGCATAAATGAATGTTAATCACCCACACAACACCTAAAACCTTCAGTAGGTGATTATTACAACTCCGAGGCTGTGCCGATGAGAAAATAACTGTTTCCGCAGATAAATGGAGGGAAAAAAATTAACAAGCCACCAAGAGGGATATCACAGAAATTAATTCAACAGGTAATGTCTTCAAACGCCAGTAGGGAATTGATAATTTGTTGTGTTAAAAAAAAAAACACATTCCTCCCCAAACTCTGCAGAGTGGGGAAAAAAAGTCATTAAAAGTAAAACTGAATAAATAAATGGATAAATTAATTAATTAAAACCTCAAACACCTAAGAAGTTGGAGGAGAGGAAGATGAAAGGACGCGGGGAGGAGGGGGGGAGGACAAATTTTAGCTGCGCTTGTTAACAAAACAGCAACAAGGATTGTTATGAATTTAAAGATGGTGTGGGGCCCCGCGAGGCCAAGAGAATCAGAGAGGACACAGTGAGCCAAAAAAGTGAGAGGAAATGAGAGACGGAGAGAGACCTTGTTCAACAGAGAATGTGAGAGTCCATGCAAACAAGACAGCAGAAAGTACCAGAAATGTTTTGTTTTTTTTACTTCTCTTTTGTCATCTGCTTATCACCATCATAATTATCTCAGTCGCTACAACATTGTCAAAACCTGCCGGCAGGTTCGTTTGCCGTCACACCACTTAAATAGATGAAGTGGAAAAACAGAGATGGGTGAGGGGGGGTTACAAAAAGCACAAGAACATGTAACAATCTCTTCCCGCCTCCTACTCTTTGTCAGACAGACAGCAGCTGGACTTCAAAGCGAGCCTCTTCCGTATCCATCTGCCCGCCTCGGCCCTCGGCTCGGCCTAATCTGCTTAGCTACGGCTCGGCTTAAAAGTAGCACGGCGCTAATTAATCTGAACCAAATGAATGATTTAATTAACATTAACATCTCCACTTTACACCGGGGCAAATCTGGGCCGGCGCTGAGCAGCTCTGCCTCAGACGAATGACATGGTTCTGATTCAGGAAGAAGAAGACGGGGATGGAACTGGGAGGGATTATTAGAGGATGGAGAGAAGAAAAAAAAGAGGAGAACGCCTTTATGAGAACTGCACGAATGACGACGGATTTAGAAGGCATGTTTTTAAAGTGTATACGAAGTGTGCTGATGTCTGCGTTGTGTTTGAAGAACAAACCGCTACCTTCGGATGCCTGCCTGCACGAATTCTCGGCAGGCACCGCCACCTCGAAGTCGCAACAACAGGAACATTTGTGTCAAGTTCACACTGACACATACACCCCGTCTAAGATCCTTGGATTTCACACTCTCTGAGGAAAATGCCACTCCGTGTTATGCAAAGCACTCGCTGTGGCACACAGTCCCTGGGGCCTGATTCACAAGAGTTACCTGGATAATGTTTGCCACATCCTCAAAGCTGAATAATTGGATGTCAGAAACCCTATTATGAGTTTTATTCCAGGTTGAAACCTGTAGAAACTTGTAAAAAAAAAAAAATTTTTTTAAAAAGTGTGCTATGTTCATAATTTGCATAAATGCAAACCCCCCTCCTTCCCAAATTCTTCACAGCTCACACCTGTGAAGTGTTTATTTTCAAAGAGTCAATGGTGAGCTGTGAGGAAATGTGGGAATTAAAGCTAATAATGGATTCTGTAACAAAAGCAAAAAACAGAGATTCTAACCCCACAGTATAAGCAATGTTACGTTTCAGTCCTTTCTATAATTTAATATATTTCTCATAACTCTAGTTTATTTCAGACTTATGTATTTCTTCCTCTTGTTGCTATTGTGGCGTTGTGGATCATGCTTTTTGTACTCTAGACCTCAGTTGAAGACTGTAAACCAGGGCTAAAAAAAAGCACAAGCTCCCTGCAGAACTCTAAGAAATTATATTGCATTATATTAATCATCTTTAAAAGTTTGTCTTTTGACTGACGGAAAACAGATTTTAACCTTCCAGAAATGGACTTTTTGCTAACTGCATTAGGGATCTCCATCCGGCTACTTGCCCGCTGGCCTTGTTACCCTCCAAATTTAACCGCACATGCTGGCTTATGTGAAGCTGGATTTCTTCATTGTCATCCACTGCTGAATGGTGCAGTGAAGGGAAACACACAAGGAGATTTGATTTAAGGCACCAGAAACACTGTGTACCAAAGAACCTGCAAGTATTTTAATCTCTCCACAGTTTATTACCAAGGCCTTTCAAATCCAAACAGCAACAGCTGCCTAAAAAAGAAAAAAAAAAAGACCCGGAATAAAACAATATTTCTAAGAGGGGATCTGTCACACTAATTTCCAGCATCATCTTTTTACTGTGGGTGGCTGAGGCTGGCTCAGGAGGAAGAGTAGGGCATCTAATCAGAAGGTTAGCGGTTTGTTCCCTGACAACTCTGTATGCCAAAGTATCCTTGGAAAAAAAAAAAGTGCTTGTGTCAATGAGAGACGCTGTATAAAGCTGTTAAGCAGAATCGAAAAATAATAACCAGTCCATTTACTTTTAGACTCAACTAGAGTTGCTTCTCATGAGTCACAGTTGTAATTATCTTTGTGTTACAGTGAGCTTTAGCAGAATTCCTGAACTCATGCTTTAAAACCATGTGAGCATCTGCTGTACTAACACATCAGAAAAAAACAGAACATGGTGAAGTTCATTGTTTCGTAGTCTACTTTTTGATGGTTATGACTTATCAAAATCAGGCTCGTGACAATCGGAAATCCTGTATCTTGAATTATCAGAATATATATTATTGGAATAATTCCTAAGATCAATTAAAAAAAAGGCCTTACAACGATGTCCATCTCCTAAAAAGTATGTTTCTGTACTTGGTTGGAGCTCCTTTACCCTGAATTATTGCATCACTTGGGTATGGCTTGTGACCCTGCTGAGGTGCCACCTCAGTCCTCAGCCGCAGTGCACTCCTAACGTCTCCTGAGTTCTTGAATAGACTTTTTTGGACAGTCATCTCAAAGGCTGCGGCCACCCCTGTTGCTTGGATACCTTTTCCGATCACACTTTTCACTTCCAGTAAACTTGATATTAATATACTTTTCACAACATTTTAAAGACACTTTCAAAATATTAAACATTTTGAAATTCACTAGTATATGACAGAAATAACAAAAAGCATACCGGATCCATTTTAGCATCTATGCAATTATATAATTGTGGCTTCAAAACATTTACAGTACATTTACAAATACAGTCAAAAGTCAGGCAGCACACGCAACCAAATATTTACTATCACCTTCCCAAAATTATGCAACTCCAGCGGTTAATACCCAAAGGTAATAGGTAACACAAACAGAAAACGTTGATAGTTTGACAAATCTTAAATACACATTATTTGTTTGGCCATGCCAATAAACATACTAACACTTCAGCCTTGCACAAACACAGAACTATCAAAGTTTTGTGTTACCTCTTACCTATTCAATGCTGGATTATACTATAAACCTTTAGGATACATACATTACTGTAAATTCCTCAAAACTCATATACAATGCTTGAAAACAAGAAAAAATGTCAAAAACTTGTGTAAAACTAACAGTTAGACCGTTATTCATTAGGCAAATAATCTGAATTTGTACCCAAAATTTGAGCTGGCACAGCGAACTTGTCAGAGAAGTGAAAAAAAAAAATAATAATAAATTAATCACGCATAATGTTCAACCACTAAAACGAATTTTTCCGTTCAGACATTTAAGTAAAAAACTGTAATTTGGCATCGCAATTAAAAAATAATAATAATGTGCTTTACTATTTTTTTCCCCACTTTGCTGTAAAACAGTGAAATTTGAAAATTCATGGATAGCAACAGTAATTATATTTTAGCATTCAAAATATAATTTCAATTAAAGAGTTTGCTCATACTGGTGGATTAACCACTATACAAACATAAAAATTTATTTTGCTGATTACCAATACGGTTAATTTAGGTCAGATTTGGCATAAACTTTACATTGGGTAATACTATATCCTCATATACTATATACAAAGTACTACTGTGTTTGAGACTTCATCTTAGTTTTATTGCTGTAGTGACTTTAGTGGTAGCAAATCTCTTTATTCCATTGTTTCTTCAGAATATGGATGTCTCAACAGTGTTTGATAGATTAGCTCATTGCTGAAAGCGCAGCACCTGCAGATTCTCTGATGTGGGGGTCTCTATTGCTTGCTTGACACTCTTCAGAGTTAAAAAGTCATTAAATCTACAGTTAAAAATTACAACAATGACTCCATTAAGTTGATTGCATAAAAATGCGATTATTTAGTTCTTCGCGACAGCTACAATACCACGCTGCATGTGCCAAACACAGCATGTTTAATCCCCGGAGAGGATGTCTCGGCACAGGCGGAAAACCTTAAAAGAGGAAATTTTTAAACAAAAAACACGGCACAGGCAGGAGAATTAGGTCGTGACCAATATGCAGCTAATTTCCGAGTAGTCTGAAAATGAATGGCACGTCTAACATCTGTCAAAATGAGGTCAGATACAGCACAAAGGCTGCCAGATTAAAATGTGCAATGGTGTCAGCTTTTAAGAAAGAAAACAAAACACAAGACAGAAAGGAACAGAGAGTACGAAGGGTTAGTTCATCTGACTCTGCACGTGCATTCACAGCCAAAGACTGTATGACACACTTGAGAGCAAGACTTTTATTATCTTGTGTAATGGGACGTCTAAAATCATTAGCCTCTACCACCCAATATATTACACTTGATAAAGAATTTAGAATTGGTAATTGTTTTCCACTTCATGCACAAATAGCGATTAAAAATAATAAATCCCATCCCTCCATGTCGCTTTCTGTTTTTCTTTATCAATCCCTTTACTCACATCTACCCCCTACCCCACCCCCACACCCTCCCCCACCATTACGTAGTGCA
Source organism: Tylochromis polylepis (assembly GCA_015107715.1). NCBI lineage: Eukaryota > Metazoa > Chordata > Actinopteri > Cichliformes > Cichlidae > Tylochromis > Tylochromis polylepis. The sequence goes on along the minus strand of VVHJ01057846.1, from coordinate 5,222 downwards.
TTTATCAACCTGTCATCCACCCATCGCTCTTCCTCTTAATCCTTTCTTCTGCCTATTGCGTTCTCCATTCGTTTATCTTCCTCTCTAACATCCATCCCTATTAATTTCTGCATTGGGATGTTTGTTTGTTATCATCACTATCCATCAATCACTCCCTCTGCCCCTCTTTTCTTTTTTTAAATCCCTAACGCGAGAACAGTGTTTTCCCAAACCAGTTGTACACTTTCACCTTTCTCCCTGATGGTCTGTCAAAAATGAAATTGCAGATTTCTTACAGAGGAGGACAGCTGCGCTCGGTTGTTGTTGCTTCGCAGAAAATCATTACAAGCAAATAAACAAGCAGGGCCGATTTGCTTTCTTTTTTTTTTTCTTCTTGGAGTAACAATGCTTACATGCTTCCCCAAGGGGAGATGACAATAAAGAAGGAGGCATCAGAGAAGCACAAAGAAGAGAAAGCTCTCTACCTTGAATGTTGAATGGGTTGTCGATGACAAAGTTTCCATTCCACACCACAGAGAGGTCAACCGGCAGGTCGCTGATGTCGCTGCCCTCGTAGTCGTACTGCCGGGAAGAGGAAAAACAAGAAGAGGAACCTGTGAAAAATTGTTCTTCTATAATGGATTGAATGCAAATTGCGAATTGTGTGGGATATAGTGTCATCTGCATAGTGATTCAGCCAGACTTGCTCATTGCAGACAGGGAAAGAGTGAAGGAACGCAAGCAGAATTCCATATCCGCCAAAATGGAAATATTTCATGGATACATGTAGAGAAAAAAAACAAAAAACAGATGGGTTACAGTTGAACGGGCATAGGAGAATGCAGACGGACCTGGGGAGGGAAATAGGCGATGCGGAAAAGGAGAGGTGGTCAAAGACGGCAAGGGAGCGAGAAATCAAAGAGTGCTATGTGTGTGAGAGGACCTTATTCATTTACACATGAGCTAAGTGGTGGGATGAGGGTAAGCGAAAGATAAGATACGGAGCGGTGTAAAGTGAAATTGGCATTTCCAATTTGCTCACTGACACACTGGATTTGGTAGATGGAGCTCAGGCATCCTGTATGGGCAATGGGGCCTGAGACACGCACACGCACACACACACACACACACACACAAACTTGTGATACAGACTGAACTTTTCTCCACTGGTGTGGAGTGGATTTGCTGTTGTTGTCCACATCTGCTGGACAAAGTTAATAAACTCCTTTTTTTTTTTTTTACTAGTTAATCTTATTGTCATTTTTAAACCCTCTCAATCCCCAAAATTCTCTCCATCAAGGAAACTCTTGTCCGAGCTTCACTCTTGATCTACTTTTAGTGTCCTTCTTCGCCATCTCTGTCAACAGGATTCCTTTTCTTCTGCTCACTTATAGACAGTTACTCCAGTTGTTCCACTGTCCATGACTTCATCTACTTGGGGAAAGCTGCCAGAAGTCACCAGCAAAACCAATTATCCTTTTTCCAGATTTGGTTGTACAACCCACTATTCACATTTGTATCCCGAGGCTGACAGAACTGCAGAGTGAAAGCAATTAAAAGCTTATGGGGAACCGAACTAAATACGAATGTGCCTTTGTTCTATAGCCACAACACTACATTGTACAATCAATGACACAAACTTCCCTGGCAGGGTAAAGACTGTAGGCATGAATTTTGGGGTTATAACACTGCTTTACATTTACCTCTCAAAGACAATCTTTTATAAAGAAAAAAATCAGTAAACTTCTGACATACGAACCTTTATCAAAGCAAATCTGTTTATTTCAGAGTAGTCACAATTTCAGTTATGCTTCGAATGAAAAAGATGAAATACATGGAAGGGTTGAAGAAAAAGAAGAACACAAACACGGGGGGAAAAAATCAAAGGGAACATTGTAAGCAGCCAGAGAAGAAAAAATGTGGGAATTCTGGATCTTTATTGAGACAATAAGATGATGTGATGAACCCAGACCAATGAAACCACAGGATTCTGGGAGGTCAACAGCTCCAGAGAGGAGGGATTCAACCAGAAGCACTTCTGCCACAAAGGAAAGGCTGACTGAACATATTCTCTTCCCACTAGTTCAATATGACCCTGACGCACCATGCATGAGGTAGGTTGTTGACTTTATTAGTATCACTATTACATCCCACTGGTTGAAGAACTGTCTATGGAAACCCAATGAAACCACACAGCCCACTTGCGCACACATCCCTACACACTACCTTTCTTCTCTCTGTGGCGTGGCCTCCATTAAACTTTAAGAGTTTCGACTTGTCCGCCTTCCCCAAAACACTGGGCGAGCTTGTTCCCTTGTCAGTTCCTGCCCACCCCGCTGCCCGCCACATCATGCTTTATTCATGCTGTCACATGGTTTAAAATGCTGACACAAACCACACTGTGACACCGTGCCACCCAGTCACACTGAGCATCACCCACTGTCTAACTCGCTTCCTGGGGGACACTCCGAAGTCCCAGAAAAATTGTAAGCTGATTTAACGCTGAAAAAATAAGACAGGAAGGGAGATGGAGGCCAGGGGAGAAGAGGCAACACAAAGAGACAGAAGTAGCAGAGGAGGAAGCTAAAACCACTTTAGAAGTCATTAAACAACAGCCATGCCAAGGGCCTTGCAAACTTGAAGTTGAACTTGAAAAAAACTCAGTAAATCAAAATCTGATTATGCAGATTTTACCATTTTAAAAACTGCACTGTAGCATCCATGCTAGTGGTACTGTAAAGCTAATGACAATCCTGATATGATGTTTACAATATGAGGTTACCATGCTCGTTAGACACTGAAGATAAAGCAGAGCTGAATTTGATGGGACTGTCATCAGGTACACAGGGACATGTGTTATGATGGAAAAGCAGTGGACCAGTTATATTTTGGCCTGCTGATTGGACTAGATCGTTAATCAGGGGAGTTGTTAGGATTCATTGTTAGAGGAATGCTAAGCTGGTCACAGCTTTTCTCTGCGGTGACATGGTGTAACCTGAGAAACTGCCACTGCATCACGATACTACTGGGATCAAAGTTGAAACCAGTGATGTCCGTGGTTATGGGAGGGGCTACAACAGAAACTGAAGCTTGTTCTATCCTTCATGATGTTCTTCCTATAGAATAGAAGCCAGATGATGCATCAGCCTATGTTAGCTATTTGCTGATGTGTCAGTATCAGCATTCATAATAGCCAATAAATTACATTTTTAAAAAGGATAGAAGGGATGGGAGAAACACCCTTCAACTTTGTTATGAATGTTGCATAGTTTATCCACCAGAGGGCACTCTGCAACTTCCCAGCTCAGCTGCTTGTTGCATTTCATTTGCCACAAATGCAACAACCAGCTGAGCTGGGCAGAAAGTAAACGTGAATAATCGTGAATACACAAAGACTCAGGAATAATTGCACATAACAAATGTTAAGGTAATCAGTTTATTTTTGTGTATCTGAAAGAAAAAAATGCATCCATCGAAATGTCGGATATTTAAATCACCAAATATTAATATCAGTTTTAATATACTATATCGGCTTGGCTCTTCTACAAAATTTACCTGATTTTCTGTAACATATTGCCACATAATGTTTGATTGTCACTGTCTATATGTAGGCTGCCATCAAGGAAGAACTGGCAACACATCCACACCACAGTGGAAACCAGTAAAAAGAATACCTTAATAAGAAATTTATTTTATAACCTAACCAATAAGCATGTTTTTACTCAGATAAATCAAAATGCTTGATTAAAACAAACAACAAAAAAAAAGTCAGAAGTTAACCTGTCCTCCAAATGACTGTTTTTTACTTGTTGGCAAAACGTAACATTAATTTCATCATAATTCTTACCCCCCCAAAAAAAATAAATCAAATACAAATTCTTGGCTTTACAAGGAATAATTGTTGTCTTTTGTTCTCGTGATTATCAAGTTCTCCACAATTCCTGAAATCAATCATTCTTTTGTGTCTTTGCCATGCTGCTCTGAAGACCTTCATTCTACAGTCTAACTTAATCACCGAGTGCAGCAACATACAAACAAGTGGACGGCTTTTTTGTTGTTGTTGTTGTATTTTTTTCTAAATGCCAAAGATAATGACTTCAGACTGAAATGTCTTCTCTTACTTAATAGAAATGTACAAACTCAGATTATTTAAGTAACATGAAATAAGGTGAGTTTAAGCATGTAGCTGACTCTTCCATCTCAGAGTGGTGGTACTGCTGCTGCCAGAAACACTGTACTGGTGGAACCCCATATATGAAAGTTGCTCTTTCCCTACTGAGAGGCCCCTCTGTTGGCCTACTGTCCCGACTTTCCTCCCCTGAGTGCACAGAGCTGCTGGAGATGAGTAATCAGACTCATTACTAAAGCCTCTGGCCAGCTCCTTCATGTCACTGCATGTAATTAATCTACCTGAGACAACTCTCAGTGTAGGCCCCCCCTAGGGAGGAGACCAGAGGAGAGGAGAGGAGCAAAAAAGAGGATGTGGTAGATGAAAGTTAGGTGGATGGAGAGAAGCTAAAGAGCAGATAAGGGGAAAGTGAGAGGAGTGGTATTAGCAACAGAGAGCAGGGATTAACAAGGACACAAGGGCAGCAATGTAGAGGCAAAGAATAAAGAGAGGAAAGGCGATGAGAGTCAGTATGGGATGACAACCAGAGGAAAAGAAGAACAGGGAGGAAGAGGGTGAGAAGAGCAAATGGGACAAAAAGAAAAGAAATGAGTAGAGGACAGTGGTGGGAAGAGAAGTTTAACCATGGAGGAGATAAGGGACAAGAGAGGTATAGAGAGGAGGATGGGCGATGAGAGGGGACAAGGGAGGGAGGAGAGGTGACAAGAGGAGAAAAAAGAAGAGGGAAGGGGAGGAGGTGTAAAAAGTACAAGGTGAGCACAAAGCAGTCCCTGGCCTCATTACAGTAACACACCAGCCTGGCTCAGGTTCATTCGTTATCTGCTTCTGCACTCATTTATTCTCTTGCTACATGAATCGTCTCCATGGATTGCATGTCTCTATGGATTGTATGAATAGATATGGCCTGTGTGTGTGTGTGTGTGTGTGTGTGTGTGTGTGTGTGTGTGTGTGTGTGTGTGTGTGTGTGAGAGAGAGAGAGAGAGAGTAAGAGAGAGAGAGAGAGAGTGAGAGAGAGAGAGAGAGAGACCAAGGGAGCGTGCGAGTGTCTGAGGAACTGAAAAGTGCCGATGTTAACGAAACAGAGCAGCTGGCTGGTGAGGGGGGGAGCTAGAAA